>WNGS01007635.1:0-21921 GCA_020271785.1 Procambarus virginalis
AGCACATTACAAAGACACATAACAAGCACATTGTAAACAAAGATTCTAGCATAAACAAGCATATTATAAACAAAGACACTCTCAGGACAAGACATTACAACAAAACATTCACAAACACAACACAATACAAACAAAGGCATTTCACATAAACAAGCACATTACAAATAAAGACTCCTCACAAAAACAAGTACATTACAAGGAAATACACTCAGAGAAACAAGCACATTACAAACAAAGACACTCACAGAAACATGCATATTACAAACAAAGACACTTACAGAAACAAGCCCATTGAAAACAAGGTACTCACATAAACAAGCAAATGCAAACAAAGGCACTCACATAAACAAGGACATTACAAACAAGACTTTCACATATAGAAGCAAATTACAACAACGATCCTCACAGAACCAAGCACATTATAAAGACACAGAACAAGCACATTGGAAACAAAGATCATCACATAAACAAGCACATTCCAAATTAAAACACTTACGTAAACAAGCAGATTACAACAAAGACACTCACAGAACATGCAATTACAAATAAAGGCACTGAACAAACAAGCACATTACAAGCAAAGACACTCAGAGAAACAAGTACATTATAAAGAAAAGACACTCAAAGCACAATTCCATTACAAACAATACACTCACATAAACAGCACATTACAAACAATGACACTAACATAAACAAGCTCATTACATATAAAGGAACTCACATAACAAGTACCTTACAAGCAATGACACTCAGAGAAACAAGTACATTACAAACAAAGACACTCACATAAAGCAGCAATTACAAAGATACAGAAACATGCACATTACAAACAAAGACGCTCACAGATACAAACTTTACAAACATAGATACTCACATGAAATAGCACGTAACAAACAAAGACACTCACATAAACAAGCATATTACAAACAGAGACAGTCCACATAAATTAGCACAAAACAAACAAACAGAGTCACATAAACAAGCCATTAGAAACAAAGACATTCACATAAACATGTACATTACAAACAAAGTCACTCAAATAAACAAGGATATACAACAAAAGAGACTCACAGAAACAGGAACATTACAAACACACCTCACTTAAACAAGTACTTTACAAAAAAGGCTCTCACATAAACAAGCACATTACAAACAACGACAATCACAGAAACAAGTCAATAACAAACAAAGACGCTCAAATAAACATGTACATTACAAACAAAGACACTGAAATAACAAGCACATTACAAACGATTCCACTCACAGAAACAGGCATAATACAAACAAAGAAACTCAATTAACAGTACATTTCAAAAGAAAACACTCACAGAAACAAGCTCTTTGCAAACAAAGATACTCACGTAAACAAGCACATTACAAAGACCTAACAGAAGCAAGCAAATAAAACAAATAATTTCACATAAACAAGCACATTACAAACAAAGGCATTCACCAAACAAACATATTGCAAACAAATACATTCATGTAAACAATGATACTAAAGAAACAAGCGCTTTACAAACAAAGACACTCACATAAACAACAACAATACAAACAAGACACTCACATAAAGAAGGACATTACAAACAAAGATTTTACCTAAACAGCACAGTACAAACAACGACACTCACAGAAACAAGCACATTACAAAGACACTGAAACAAGCACATTGCAAACAAAGATACTCATAAACAAGCACATGACAACAAAGACACACTCAGGACAAGCACATTACAAACGAAGACATCACATGAACAAGAACAATACAAAAAAGGCAAACAAATAAGCACGTTGCAAAGTCACTCATAGAAACAAGCGCATTACAAACTAAGACACTCACGTAAACAAGCACATTACAAACAAGACATTCACAAATCAAGCACATTACAAACAAGACACTCAATAAACAAGCACATTACAAAGACATTCACAGCAACAAGCTGTGAATGTCTTTGCTTGTAATGTGCTTGTTCCTGTGAGTATCTTTGTTCGTTATGTGCCTGTTTATGTAAATGTCTGTGTTAGTAATGTGCTTGTTTATGTGATTATCATGTTTGTAATGTGATTGCGAAGATACTTCATAAACAAGCACATTACAGTAAATACACTCAGAGGCAATCACATTACAAACAAAGCACTCACAGAACCAAGCCCATTACAAACAAAGACACTCACATGAACAAGCACATTACGAACAAATACGCTCACAGAAACCAGCACATTACAAAGAAATTCACATAAACAACAACGTTACACACAAAGACATTCACATAGACAAGCACATTACAAACAAAGGCGCTCATATAAACAAGCACTTTACAAAAACATTCACAGAAACAAGCACTTTACAAACAAGTTACTCACATAATCAAGCACATTACAAACACAGACACTCAAATAAACAAGCACATTACAAGCAAACCACTCAGAGAAACAAATACATTAAAATAAGACACTCACAGAAACAAGCACATTACAAACAAAGACACTCACATAAAAAACACATTACAAACAAGGACACTAAAACATGCGCATTACAAACAAAGACACTCAGAGAAACAAGCCCATTACAAAGACACTCAGAGAAACAAGCCCATTACAGGCAAAGACATTAACAGAAACAAGAACTTTACAAACAAAGATACTCACATAAAATAGTACATAACAACAAAGACACTCACACAATCACATTACAAACAAAGACACTCACACAATCACATTACAAACAAAGATACTCACAGAAACAAGCACTATGCAAATAAAGATAATCACATGAACAAACACATTACTAACATAGACATTCACATAAACAAGCACATAACAAACAGACACTCACAGGAACAAGCACATAACAAACAAAGACATTCACATAAACAAGCATATTACAAAGACACCTACATACATAAACAAGTACATTATAATGGGCTCGTCGGCAGCTGTTGGGTGCAGACGTGTCGTTCGTAGCGCTCGTCAGTTCCGCCCTAGTGGCTGTGTGAGGAGGGTGTCCGTGACGGCTGTAGGGGTGTTGTCCCACGGGTGGGCGTGTGGTACGTCTGTTGTGGAGACATGGGGACTTACCGGCCTCCATTGAAGAGGACCTTGTCGGCTGGTCTGGCTTTTACGTTGCCTGTGGACCACATGTTGGTTGGTGTTGCCTTGGTGAATGTTCTCCATGTGCAGTTGTCGTAATTGGTGGGCATCCAGCTGCTTCAGGGGAACCGCGCTGGGATCAAGTTTCACCATCAGGCTGCCTTTCAAGCGTTTCTGGGGCGGTGTGAGGGGCTTGTTTACCCTCTCCCTGATGCCGCCGGTTCTGTTAAGGTAGTGAACCTCAGCGTCGCCTTGACGTATGTGTCGGTGCGTGGTGCTCCCTTCGAGTTTAACGACGATCTCCTATCTGCTGTGTTTGGACGGTTTGGTACTGTGCTAAGCATTCGTTGGAACAAGGTACTTGCAGAGCACTGTACTGGGATGCTTGGCGGCTCCCGCACCCTGACCATGTCACTGAAGAGTAGTGTTCCGTCGTCTGTGTCCTTGTTGGGTTATAAGCTTCGCTGCTTGTATCGGGGGCAACCACGCACCTGTTACAGGTGTGGTAATGTGGGTCATCTCGCTGAAGCGTGCGACGTGGGAGCAACTGGCAGGGTGCATACTTTTCGTGAGGAGGACTTTCCACCCCCTGTTGACTTCGGACGCTTCTGAGGATAGAGTGAGTGCTGTGCCTAAGGCGCCTGAATGCCTGTCTGCTGCTCCACCTGGGGTGGAGCGGATACTACGCCTTGTTCGTCCAGTCTGTTAACTGCTGTGGCCCCAGAGGTAGTTGTTGAGCCGAGTGAGCTAGTGTCGGGCCGTCGCCCGCACTGCGTGTGGTGGATGTCCCAGTGGAAGTCTATGTCCCGCCCTTTCCTGCAGATGTGGTCCCGGCTCCCAGGGACGCGGGTTCTTCTGTTTTGCAGGGCCTGCCACCCCCGGGGCCGGGGCCTGCCGACTCTGTGAGTTTGGACGATTGTATTTCTGATGATGTACTCCCTTTGCATAAGCGTGCACGCCGGTGTCCCGGGACAGTTTCCCAGGATGTGGTGGACCGTGTGAAGGACGTGGCCTCTGTGGGTTCTCCGGCCGGTGTGGGTGTGGACCTTGAGGATGCGGTGGTGTTGGCCGTGCCTGCGAAGGAGACGGGTGGAGATGGTATGGTGCCTGTTCCTGCCTATGTTTCAGGTGTTGCTCCACTGTGCCCCCCTGCGCCTCAGTGTGCCGATTCTCCGAAATGGGAGGTTGTTGCACCTGCTATAACCCCTGGTGTGGATCGTGATTTAGTTCTCGTGCTGAAAAAGAACACCGGCCGAGGAGTCTTGGCGCCGTATGAACCTGTGCCGCGGGATGTACCGCCGCTAGTGATTGAAGGTGTCGTTGTCGAGATTCCGGAGTATATGCGTTGCCCACGTTGCTGAATGCGGGTGTACCCCCGTCGCAGGATGCCTGGGATGTGTGGCATGCGTGCTGTCAGAAATATCCTAAGCTTCTGTTTCCTAAGAAATATTATTGACGTAGTTCACTGGTGTTTATGTTTGTTTAGCTTGAATGTGTTTTTTTTTATACTCCGTTGTCTTCTCCGTGTCCCTCTGTTTTTCGTTCATGTTTCTGTCATTTTTGTGTCCTGCTTTGTTCCTCTGTCCCCGGGTTGGGTTGTTTTTGTAATGGTTCATTTTATGTTCGGGTGCTTCGGTATCTTGTTTAATTTGTATGTCTGTATTTTATACTAAAAAGAAAAAAAACGTACATTATAAAGACACATAAACAAGCACAATTCAAACAAAGACAGTCACATTAACAAGCATATTACAAACAAAGACAGTCACATAAACAGGTACATTACAAACAAAGACAGTCACATAAACAAGCATATTACAAATAAAGACTCTCACTCAAACAAGCACATTACAAAGAGACTTACTTAAACAAGCACATTACAAAAAAGACACCCACATAATCAAGCACATTACAAACAACGACACTCACAGAAACAAGTACATTACAAACAAAGACACTCACAGAATCAAGTACATTACAAAGACAATCACATAAACAAGCACATTCCAAACAAAGACTGTCATGGACCTTGGCGCCATCTACGATCCTGGCGCCGAACTACAACAGTTGACCCTCCCAGTAATCATAGTTTCCCATCTTTTAGTCTGCCAGGTTGAAAGGTGACTGTAACGGTTCTATTGTTACATAAAGTATGGTGACAATAAACAGATACTAAGAGAATATATATATTTGGTCGAGTATACAGAAGTACGCAGGTGATACTTCGGCGAGCAATGGTGTGAGTTGAGCGCACTGAGAGTCGTATTGTGTCTCGCAAGTGTCTGTTCGCGACTACATTTGAAAGTAGACTAGTTATTACTCCCTACTCTGCTGCTTATATGCTCGGGAAACCCTCACCGTTCTCCAAAGGTTGGCAGGAATATTAACTGGCAGTAGGGAAAGGTTTGAGTTCCATAATTAGTACTAAGAAGAGCTTTGCTTCTCTCGTTAGGCTAATGCGTTTGGAGCGAGTATATTATTAGGATAATCTACTCACTACAGAACTCCCCCTCCCAGGGGATGAAAGGAAAAACACTTGATCAAGGAACCTAGTTGGTCGGTGAATTGTACGCCCTGCTCGTGTTGTATAACCCTTCTTGGGTTGTATAACCCTTCTGTGTTAACTTCTTTCTCTTCGCTGATGTCATCTAACTGAGGTCGTAGGGTGAGAGGTTGCACTGGATCGTCCGTCGTCGTAGGGTGGTTGTGCAACTGGTAACTGGGGTTGTAGGGTGGGAGGTCGTACAGGATCGTCCGTTGTCGTAGGTGGCGGTGCTGCTGGTAACTGTAGTCGAAAAGTGAACGGGGTTGTCGGCGGAAGTGTCTCTGGAGGGATGTCTGGGGCAGCGTCAAAGTGTGCTTGTTTAAGGCGATCGATAAAGATGTTTACCTGCTGTCCTCGGCGTTCAATGGTGAAGAACTTCGGTGTTCGAGAAACCACTTTAAATGGTCCTTCGTAAGGTGACTGTAGAGGGCGTCGAATTGCGTCGACTCTTGCAAACACGTGTTCAGTTGTGTGCAGCTCATGAGGCGCACATGTAGCACGAGTTATCGGTTGGCGTGATGATGTACGCCGAATGCTTGTCATGGCCGCCCGTAATTTCTGGACAAAAGTGGGGTCTGGGGGTGTGATGAGTGGTGTCTGGGTTAAGAATTCGCCCGGAAGCAGCAGGCTAGATCCGTATACTAAGTCTGCTACTGAGAATCCACTGCCCTCCTTCGTGGCCGAAGGAATGCCAAGCAAGACTAATGGACGGTTGTCGATCCAATCATCAGGGCGTGCTTGAGCTCTTAGGGCGACTTTTAGTTGTCTATGAAAGCGTTCTACCATTCCGTTCGACTCAGGGTGGTATGCTGTGATTCAGTTGTGTGTGGTGCCGAGGAATTCCATAAGTTCCTTCCATTGATATGATTCGAACTGTCGTCCTTGGTCGGTGATGATGGCGGAGGCAGTGTGCATAGCCTCCGAGGGAAGTGTTGGCAGGATACAAGCATATCGAGTTTTCTCGGTCGTAATTTCGTGATGGTAGAAAATAGCCTCCATCTGCATGAATCAAAATTCTGGTTCATCTGCGTTGTATGCTTGAAACCTTGTAGATAAATCTATGACGAAGATCTAGTTTGCGACTAGATGTTCTTTTCACTCACTGGGTCACCAATGTAACGGTTCTATTGTTACATAAAGTATGGTGACAATAAACACAGACACTAAGAGAATATATATATTTGGTCGAGTATACAGAAGTACGCAGGTGATACTTTGGCGAGCAATGGTCTGAGTTTAGCGCACTGAGAGTCGGTACAGTATCTCGCATGTGTCTGTTCTAGACCACACTTGAAAGTAGACTAGTTATTATTCGCTACTCTGCTGTTTATGTGCTCGGGCGACACCTCACCGTTCTCTAAAGGTTGGCAGGAATATTAACTGGAATTAAGGAAAGGTTTGAGTTCATAATTAGTACTAAGATGAGCTTTGCTGCTGCTCATTAGACTTTTGCGTTTGGAGTGAGTATATTATTGGGATAATCCACTCCTTACAGGACTTTACTCCTGGAAGGACTAGCCAAGTGGGCTGGTCGAGCTCTGTGGACTTTACTCCTGGAAGGACTAGCCAAGTGGGCTGGTCGAGCGCTGTGGACTTTACTCCTGGAAGGACTAGCCAAGTGGGCTGATAGAGCTCTGTGGACTTTACTCCTGGAAGGACTAGCCAAGTGGGCTGATAGAGCTCTGTGGACTTTACTCCTGGAAGGACTAGCCATGTGGGCTGGTCGAGCGCTGTGGACTTTACTCCTGGAAGGACTAGCCATGTGGGCTGGTCGAGCGCTGTGGACTTGACTCCTGGAAGGACTAGCCATGTGGGCTGGTCGAGCTCTGTGGACTTTACTCCTGGAAGGATTAAACAGTGGGACTGGTCGCGCGTTGCTAACTTTGTTGCTTGGTGCATTCCAGCAAGTGCGCAACGAAGGCAAATTGTGTCCGTCATCCGTGAAGCAGGCTACCGTAAGGGCTAGCACTGCTAATCCGGTTGACCTCACAGAGACGTGTATATATTGTCTATATTCTATTGGTGATGGGAAATAATAACGGGTATTTTTAGTGTTATTTTTATTATTTACCTTAAACATTACACTCTATTTCCACCAAGATTAGGTTTCTCTGAAGTTGAGTAGCATCATAGAATTTATAAAAAAAAAACCGGTTACGAAAGGTTCGTAACAAAGACATTGACACAAACAAGCACACTACAAATACATTCACATAAACAAGGATACTAACAGAAACAAGCATTTTTCAAACAAAGAAACCCACATAAACAAGCACAATATAAACAAAGACACTCTCAGGAACAAGCACATTACAAACAAGGACACTCATAGGAACAAGCACATTACAAAGTCATTCACATAAACAAGAACAATACAAAAGAGACACTCATATAAGCACATTGCAAAGTTACTCATAGAAATAAGCACATTACAAACTAAGATACGTAAACAAGCACATTACAAAGACACTCATAGAAATAAGCAACTTATAGACTCTCGAATAAATATGCACATTACAAACAAAGACACTCGCATACACAAGCACATTACAAAGACATTCACAACAACAAGCACTATACAAAGATACTTACATAAACAAGCACATTTCAAGCAAATACACTCGCAGAAACAGGCATATTACAAACAAAGACACTCACAGAAACACGCCTGTTACAAAGACACTCACATGAACAAGCACATTACAAACAAATACGCTCACAGAAACAAGACCATTACAAACAAAGATAATCACTGAAACAAGCACATTGCAAACAAATATCCTCTCATAAACAAACACATTACAAACAAAGGCTCTCACATAAACAAGCACATTGCAAAGACATTTACAGAAACAATCACTTTACAAAGGTACCGAGTCCCCATCCGATTCGTTGGCGCCGTGAGGGGGTTGGTGGTCGGTTGCTGGAGTGTGATGCTCCATGGGACAATCCTCTGTCCTTTTGGGGCCTTATGCTTCTGCTGCTGTCCTCTCCAATTGTGCCGGATCGCTTTTCCTTTTCCTTATGTTTCGTTTTTCTCCCCCGCCCCTCTTCTCCTATCTGCTTGTTGTTTCCTGCCGACCTTCTGCTTGTTTTGGTTATTCTTTTGGACTTCTTTTATTTTGACGCCTGGGTGATTGGGGAGGCATGCTCTTGTGCCCGTAGAACTGTAGTACCCAACGTCGAGAGCGAGAGGAACCTCTTATTGTCAATTCTCGTTACGTCACTGAACCCGATCTCGATGGACTGACGGTTCTTAAGGTGGCGTTTATGGGATGTATACTCGCAACGCACCCCTAGGGGGCCCCGGCATGTTCGGCGATAGCTTCTTGTTGGGTGTCCTACCACTAATTGTGGGTCCATGGTGGGTATGGGGGTACATTCGTGAATGAATGTTTTTCCTCTCGTCCTCATGTCTAATTCTGTTCCTCTTCTACCTTCTCGGGCTCGTGGGGGTGGGCGACCAAGCCCCCGAGTCTCACCGTGTTGGAAGACCTGGAAGACTGGGCCCCGACCTTGCTCCTCTTCTGACCCTCCTGACTACTCCCCTCGGCTCCCCTCCCTCCTCTGTGGTTGGGTCGAGCCCCAAGCCCTTAGTAGTGACCACCTCATCCCCTGGCACAGCTCAGTCTCTGGTAGTGACTACTGCACCTTTTAAACCTTCTCTCTCTGGGGGTTCTCAACTCCGTCCTCGCCACTGCCGCGCTCGCTCGATTCCTTCCCGTACTGATGCGTTTCAAGCCTTGTTTGGTCCCGCTTCGTGGGCCAAATACTTTGATTTCCCTCTTGATTCTTCGCCTTCTGACGATTTCTCCCTCCATAGGCACCTTGTCGATTCAGTAGATGCCTCTGTTACCTTCAACCCCACCCATCTCTGTACGCGTGTCATTGCTGCTCATTCTCAGGATGCAGCCTCCCGCTTGGCCGCCTTATCCTGCCTTGGCGAGACCCCTGTTCGGGTCTCCAAGAACGCTCGGTTGAATGCCAGTGTTGGCACTATTCTCCTCCCACCCCATGTTGCGACCGGTGTTCGGAATCTGCAGGACTGACACGAAGATATTCGGCATGACCTCGAAGCCTAGGGGTATTCTGTCCTCCAGATGGACTCGTTTACTCGTCCCCCTCGTGGTCGTCGCCGTCAACCCCTTTGGGGTGTGAAGATTACCTTTGATGATAGGACCTTTCCGCCCTCTGTCATTCTTGGTAGTGCCAGGTGCTCCGTCCAGGAGTACATTCCCTCTCCTCAGCTCTGTAATAAGTGCTGGAGGTTTTGGGCTTGGAGCCCTCCGCTGCTACAGTACTGTCTCTCTCTGTCCTACGTGTGGGGACGAGGGTCTCTCTAAGTCGGAGTGCACTTCTCCCCAGGCTCGCTGCCTCAATTGCGGTGAGGCCCACCCTACCTTCTCCCGCACGTGCATGCATTACAAGCTTCGGGCAGCCGTCCTCACCTTGAAGCACCGGGAACGTTTGTCTTTTCCTGATTCAACCACATAAACAAGCACATTACAGATGAAGACTCGCTCAAACAAGCAAATTACAGAGACTTACTTAAACAAGCACTTTACAAATAAAGACACTCACGTAATCAAGCACATTACAAACAACGACACTTACAGAAACAAGCTTATTTCAAACAAAGACCCACACACATAAACAAGTGTATTACAAACAAAAAGTCACATAAACAAGCAATTACAAACAAAGTCACATAAACAAGCACATTACAAACAAAGACATTCATTGAAACAAGCATACTACACCCCAGGAGGACCCCAGGTCCTCCTTCCTAGACTCACACATCTCAGACATCCCTTGCCCCCCCCCCATCTCCAGTGGAATCAATAGAAACTGAGAATGGACAGAAGAGAGTCAGCTTCAATGTCAGGTACTCGAATATAGATGGGATTACAAACAACGCTAGTGAACTTAGGGAAAGAACACAAGAGGCAAACCCAGATGTAATATTATTCACAGAAACAAAACTCTCAGGATTCATAACGAATGCGGTGTTTCCCCAGGGACTACACTGTAATAAGGAAAGAGGGGAAAGGAAGGTGTAGAGGCAGAGTGGCTCTACTGATGAGAAAGGAATGGAGTTTCAAGGAGATGGTTATTCCGGGCAGCGAAGAGTTCAGAGACTTCATAACAGGCACCATGACGATGGGAGGACCAAGAGGAGTAGTAGTAACAGTAATATATAACCCACCACCAAATGAAAAAAGACCCAGGCAAGAGTATGACAGAAACAACATGGCAGTTAACATTATCATTGAGAGAGCAGCCGCTGCTGCCTGTAGAAATCGATACCATCTGCTCATAATGGGGGACTTCAATCATGGAAGGATAGACTGGGAAAACAGGGAACCACATGGAGGTGAGGGAACATGGAGAGCTAAACTGCTGGAGGTGACGACTAGAAACTTTTTAAGTCAGCATGTCAAGGGTCCCACGAGAATGAGAGGCAATGATGAACCAGCAAGACTCGACCTAGTATTCACTCTGAACGATTCAGACATAAGAGAAATCGGTCCTGAAGCCCCCGTGGGTTTCATTGATCACAGTGTACTGTTGTTTGAATATCTGATCAAAGAAGAGTTAATGTACTCAAGGATGGGACCAGAAAGCAAGAGGCTGGCATTCCGGAAGGGAAACTATGAGGAGATGAGAAAATTCCCAACTGAAATAGCTTGGGAAACAGAGCTCAGAGGAAAGACGGTTCAAGACATGATGGACTACATCACACAGGAGGCAGGAGGCCGCAGACAAGTTCGTCCCAGTCCAAAAGGAAAAAAAATGAAATGGAGTTGAGAAACCCATGGTTTAATCAGATTGCAAGCAAGTAAAGCAGCTAAGTAAGAGGGCATGGAGAAACTATAGAAACAATAGAACACTAGAGAGCGGAGAAAGATACCAGAGCGCCAGGAATGAATACGTCAGGGTGAAAAAGAGAGCTAGAGATTCAATATGAAAATGACATAGCGAGCAAGGCAAAGACTCAACCCAAACTGCTGCATAGCCACATCAGGAGGAAAACAACAGTGAAGGAACAGGTAATGAAACTGAGGATAGGGCCAAAAAGATTCACTACAAACGACAAGGAAGTGTGTGAGGAACTCGATTAGAAATTCCAGGAAGTCTTCACCTCAGAGTAAGGAGAAGTCCCAGAGATAAGGGAGGGAACATCAAACCAGACACCACAAGAAGAGTTTATCATTACCAGTGGGGAGATAAGAAACCATCTGCTAGATTTGGACGTGGCAAAGGCTATAGGCCCGGATGAATCTCACCATGAATTCTAAAAGAAGGAGCAGAGGCTCTGTGCCTACCACTCTCCAAGGTGTACAAGTTCCTGGTAACAGGTGAACTGCCAAAAAGTTGGAAGACGGCCAATGTAGTTCCAATATACAAGAAAGGTGATAGGCAGGAGGCACTGAACTACAGGCCACTGTCCCTAACTTGCATTCCATGCAAGATGATGGAAAAGATTGTGCGAAAAAAGCTAGTGGAACATCTGGAGCGGAAGAACTTTGTAACACAACATCAACATGGGTTCAGAGTTGGCAAATCATGCCTAACAGGATTAATTATGTTCTATGACCAGGCAACAAAAATCAGGCCAGAGTGAGAGGGCTGGGCAGACTGCATATTTCTGAACTGCCAAAAAGTTTTTGACACAGTACAATAAAGAGACTAGTGCACAAACTGGAGATGTAGGCAGGATTGAAAGGGAAGGTACTGCACTGGAAAAAAAAAAGAGTACCTAAGCAAAAGAACACAGCGAGTCACTGTGAGGGGTGAGGTCTCGGAGTGGCGGGGAGTCAAGAGTGGAGTCCCACAGGGATCAGTCCTTGGACCTATACTGTTTCTGATATACGAAAATGATCTCCCAGAAGGAATTGACGCGTTCCTCTCGAAGTTTGCTGATGATGCAAAAATAATGAGGAGGATCAGGACAGAGGAAGATAGTATGAGGCTACAAGATGACCTAGACAAACTAAAGAAATGGTCCGACAAATGGCTACTAACGTTCAACCCAAGTAAATGTAAGGTGATGAAACTAGGAGGAGGAGCTAGGAGGCCAGTCACTGGATGAACTCCTTCACGAAACAGACAGAGAGAAAGATCTGGGACTTGATATCATGCCAAACCTGTTTCCCTAAGCCCACATCAAAGGAATAACATCAGCAGCCTATGCGAGGCTGGCTAACATCAGAACAGCTTTCAGAAACCTGTGTAAGGAATCCTTCAGAACCTTGAATACCATATATGTAAGGCCAATCCTGGAGTATGCAGACCCATCATGGAGCCCGTATCTAGTCAAGCACAAGACGAAGCTGGAAAAAGTTCAGAGGTATGCCACTAGGCTAGTGCCAGTACTAAGAGGCATGAGCTATGAGGACAGACTACGTGAACTGCACCTCACGTCGCTGGAAGACAGGAGAGGTAGGGGAGACATGATCACTACATACAAAATTCTCAGGGGAATTGACAGGGTGGACAAGGATGGATTATTTAACACGAGTGGCACACGCACAACGGGACACAGGTGGGAGCTGAATACCCAAATGAGCCACAGAGACATTAGAAAGAACTTTTTCGGTGTCAAAGTAGCTAGTAAATGGAATGCACTAGGAAGTGATGTGGTGGAGGCTGACTCCATACACAGTTTGAAATACAGATATGACAGAGCCCAGTAGGCTCAGGAATTTGTACATCAGTTGATTGACAGTTGAGAGGCGGGGCCAATGAGCCAGAGCTCAACCCCTGCAAGCACAGTTTGGTGAGTACAATTAGGTGAGTATTACAAAGATTCTCACATAAACAAGCACATTACAAACAAAGAAATTCACTTAAACAAGTACATTACAAACAAAGACACTCACAGAAACATGCACATTACAAGCAAAGAAAAGCCAATTACAGAGACACTGACTTTAACAAGAATTTTACAAACAAAGATACTCACATAAAATAGCACATAACAAGCAAAGAAACTCGCAGAAACAATCCCATTACAAACAAAGATACTCACAGAAACAAGCACATTGCAAAAAATATACTCACATAATCAAGCACATTACTAACAAAGACATTCACATAAACAAGCATTTACACACAAAGACACTCATAAACATAAATATTACAAACACATAAACAAATACATTACAAACAAACACACAGAAACAAGCACATTACAAACAAAGACACTCACTGAAACAAGCACACTACAAACAACGACACTCACAGAAACAAGCACATTACAAAGACCAGAAACACTCACATTACAAACAAGGACACTCACAGGAATAAGCACATTTTAAACAAAGACACAAACAAAAAAATTACAGACACACTAATGAGCACATTACAATGGCACTCAAACAAGCAATCACATTACAAACAGAGATACTCACACAAACAAGTACATTACAAAAAAGACACTCTCAGAAACAAGCACACTACAAACAACGGCACTTGCAGAAACAATCACATTTCAAACAAAGACATTCACATAAATAAGCACATTACAAAGGCACTCACATAAAGAAGCCCATTACAAAGACATTCACAGAATCAAGCACTTAAAAAAAAGATACCCACATAATCAAGCATATTACAATCATAGACACTCACAGAAACAAGTACATTTACAAACAATGACACTCACATAATCA
This sequence comes from Procambarus virginalis, assembly GCA_020271785.1. Classification (NCBI taxonomy): domain Eukaryota; kingdom Metazoa; phylum Arthropoda; class Malacostraca; order Decapoda; family Cambaridae; genus Procambarus; species Procambarus virginalis. The sequence goes on from WNGS01007635.1 coordinate 14,311, forward strand.
AGCACATTACAAATAAAGACACTCACATAAAGAAGCACATTACAAGCAAAGACATTCATAGAAACAATTAAATTTCAAACAAAGATTCTAACAGAAACAAGCACATTACAAAGACACCCCACATAAAACAGCACATAACAAATAAAGACACTCACACTTTGCCATCCAAGCTGATGGAGAAGATTGTGCGAGAAAAAGCTAGTGGAACATCTGGAGCGAAAGAACTTTGTAACACAGAATCAACATGGGTTCAGGGATGGCAAGTCCTGCCTTACAGGGTTAACAGAATACTACGACCAGGCAACAAAAATTAGGCAAGAGAGGGGTGGGCAGACTGCATATTTTTGAATTGCCAGAAAGCTTTTGGCACAGTACCACGTAAGAGGCTAGTGAAAAAGCTGGAGATGCAGGCAGGAGTGAAAGGGAAGGCACTCCATTGGATAAGGGAGTACCTAAGAAACAGAAGAAAGCGAGTCACTGTGAGGGGTTAGGTCTCAGATTGGCGAGACGTCACAAGTGGAGTCCCGCAGGGGTCAGTCCTTGGACCTATACTGTTTCTGATATACGTAAATGATCTTCCAGAGGGTATACACTCGTTTCTCTCACTGTTTGCTGATGATGCAAAAATTATGAGGATTGAAACGAGAGGATGAGAGTAAGAGGCTACAAGATGACCTAGACAAACTGAATGAATAGTCCAACAAAAGGCTGCTAAAGTTCAACCTGAGTAAATGCAAAGTATTGAAACTAGACGGTGGAAATAGGAGGCCAGACACAGGATACAGAATAGGAGATGAAATACTTCATGAAACGGACAGAGAGAAAGATGTAGGAGTTGATATTACACCAAACCTGGCTCCTGAAGCCACAAAAAAGAATTACGTCTGCGGCATATGCGAGGCTGGGTAAAATCTTAACAGCCTTCAGGAACCTGAGTAAGAAATCATTCAGAATCTTGAATATGACATTGGTAAGACCAATCCTGGAGTATGCGGCCCAGCATGGAGCCGGTACCTTGTCATGCACAAGACGAAGCTGGAAAAATTTCAGAGGTACGTAAATAGACGAGTTACATACCCCTTACCTCTTGCCTCATAACTCATACATGAGTGACGAGGCAAGGCTGCGGGAAGTGCACCTTACGACACTGGAGTACAGAAGAATACGGGGAGACATGATTACAACCTACATAATGCTCAGGGGAATTGACAGGGTAGACAAGGATAAAAATATTCTACACATTTGGTACGCGAACAAGGGGACACAATCTGTTCACCAGTTGATTGACGGTTGAGAGGAGGGACCAAAGAGCCAAAGCTAAACCCCCGCAAGCACAAATAGGTGAGTACACAAACAATCGCATTACAAACAAAGATACTCACACAAACAAGCACATTACAAAAAGACACTCTCAGAAACAAGCACACTACAAAGACACTCACAGAAACAAGCACATTACAAACGAAGACACTCACATAAACAAGAACATTACTAACAAAGACATTTACATACATAAACACACTACAAACAAAGACACTCACATAAACGAGCATTTCCAAACACAGACACTCACTGAAATAACACATTACAAAGACACTCACAGAAACAAGCACATTACAAGCAATGACACTCACATAAATAAACATTTAAAAACAAAGACACAGAAACAAGAACATTACAAATAAATGCANTAATTTGTAATTCACTATGAGTGTTGAAGTCACCCAACAGTGATAGTAGGTGTAGTGACTGCTATTTCAAAGATTATAGAGAGAGATCCATGTCGTGTTCTCTATGGCTCCTGTATACAATGATAATGGACAGCATTGAGTTCCTCATAGTGAGATTAACTCCCATAATTTCAATGTTCTCACCACAATCAGCCAGATCTGTGATTGCCATGGCATTTCTTACTAGTATTGAAGTATCTCTGGTGCCACCTTGTGCAATTGGACAGTGGAAACCTTGATATTGTGGGATACTGATACTTCTTTCAGTCCTGGTAGGTGTTTCTTGAAGTAAAAATATCATTGAAGTCCTTGCGAAGAACTGCTTTGAGTGTTTGTACTTGTTTTTTAATCCTTGGATTTACAAGTGAATAATTTTGAGATTGTCCATTATTCTGTTAAAGTTGAATCCATTGAGTCCATGTTGGTGTTTAATGTGCTGATTTCCCAGACCGTTGTGTCTTCTTGGTTGGAGTGGAGACTGTCATTGGGTGCTGAAGCAAATTAGTTTATTCACCTTAACAATGACCTTAACATAAACAAGCACCTTACAAATAAAGGCACTCACATAAACAAGCACATTTCAAGCAAAGACACTCAGAGAAACAAGTACATTAAAAACAAAGACACAGAAACAAGCACATTACAAAAAGATACTCACGTAACAAGCACATTACAAACAAAGACACTCAGAGAAACAAGCAAATTAAATACAAAGAAAATCACATAAACAAGCACATTACAAAAACACTTTCAAAACAAACAGAATACAAACAAAGACACTCACATAAACAAGTACATTACAAAATAAGACTTTCACATAAAAAAGCACATTGCAAACAAAGACACTCGCAGAAACAAGCACATTACAAAGACACATAAACAAGCACATTGCAAACAAAGATTCTAACATAAACAAGCATATTATAAACAAAGACACTCTCAGGAACAAGAACATTACAAACAAAGACATTCACAAAACAAGCACACTACAAACAAAGACATTCACATAAACAAGCACATTACAAATAAAGACTCCTCACAAAAACAAGTACATTACAAGGAAATACACTCAGAGAAACAAGCACATTACAAACAAAGACACTCACAGAAACATGCATATTACAAACAAAGACACTTACAGAAACAAGCCCATTGAAAACAAAAGTACTCACATAAACAAGCAAAATGCAAACAAAGGCACTCACATAAACAAGGACATTACAAACAAGGACTTTCACATATAGAAGCAAATTACAAACAACGATCCTCACAGAAACAAGCACATTATAAAGGCACAGAAACAAGCACATTGGAAACAAAGATCATCACATAAACAAGCACATTCCAAATTAAAACACTTACGTAAACAAGCAGATTACAAACAAAGACACTCACAGAAACATGCAAATTACAAATACAGGCACTGACACAAACAAGCACATTACAAGCAAAGACACTCAGAGAAACAAGTACATTATAAAGAAAAGACACTCAAAGAAACAAGTCCATTACAAACAAATACACTCACATAAACAAGCACATTACAAACAATGACACTAACATAAACAAGCTCATTACATATAAAGGAACTCACATAAACAAGTACCTTACAAGCAATGACACTCAGAGAAACAAGTACATTACAAACAAAGACACTCACATAAAGCAGCAAATTACAAAGATACAGAAACATGCACATTACAAAGACGCTCACAGATACAAGAACTTTACAAACATAGATACTCACATGAAATAGCACGTAACAAACAAAGACACTCACACAAACAATCACATTACAAACAAAGATTCTCACAGAAACAAGCACATTACAAACGAAGATACTTACAGAAACAAGCACATTACAAACAAAGACACTCGCATAAAGAAGCATATTACATAGACACATACATAAACAAGCATATTAAGAAGGCACTTACATAAACAAGCAAATTACAAACAAAGACAGTCACATAAACAAGCACATAACAAACATAGACATTCACTGAAACAAGCACATTACAAGATACTCACATAAACAAACACATTATTCATATTCATACTCTTATTCATATTCATATTTATTACTCGAATAAAGACACTCTTAATAACAAGCACATTGCAGAGATACTCTCATAATCAAGCACTTTTCAAACAAAGACACTCACATAAACAAGCATATTACAAACAGAGACAGTCACATGAATTAGCACAAAACAAACAAAGAGAGTCACATAAACAAGCACATTAGAAACAAAGACATTCACATAAACATGTACATTATAAACAAAGACACTCAAATAAACAAGGATATTACAAACAAAGAGACTCACAGAAACAGGCACATTACAAAGACACTCACTTAAACAAGTACATTACAAAAAAGGCTCTCACATAAACAAGCACATTACAAACAACGACAATCACAGAAACAAGTCAATAACAAACAAAGACACTCAAATAAACATGTACATTACAAACAACGACATTCAAATAAACAAGCACATTACAAACGATGCCACTCACAGAAACAGGCATAATACAAAGAAACTCAGATAAACAATTACATTTCAAATAAAGACACAGAAACAAGCTCTTTACAAACAAAGATACTCACGTAAACAAGCACATTATAAGACACTAACAGAAGCAAGCAAATTAAAAACAAATAATTTCACATAAACAAGCACATTACAAACAAAGGCATTCACACAAACAAACATATTACAAACAAATACATTCATATAAACAATGATACTAACAGAAACAAGCACTTTACAAACAAAGACACTCACATAAACAAACACAATACAAACAAAGACACTCACATAAAGAAGGACATTACAAACAAAGACTTTTACCTAAACAAGCACAGTACAAACAACGACACTCACAGAAACAAGCACATTACAAAGACACTGAAACAAGCACATTGCAAACAAAGATACTCATATAAACAAGCACATGCCAAACAAAGACACACTCAGGAACAAGCACATTACAAACGAAGACATTCACATGAACAAGAACAATACAAAAAAGGCAAACAAATAAGCACGTTGCAAAGTCACTCATAGAAACAAGCACATTACAAACAAAGACACTCACAGAAACAAGCAAATTACAAACAAAGACTCACATAAACAAGCACATTACAAACAAAGACATTCACAAATCAAGCACATTACAAACAAAGGCACTCAATAAACAAGCACATTACAAAGACATTCACAGCAACAAGCTGTGAATGTCTTTGTTTGTAATGTGCTTGTTTCTGTGAGTAACTTTGTTCGTTATGTGCCTGTTTATGTGAATGTCTGTGTTAGTAATGTGTTTGTTTATGTGATTATCTTTGTTTGCATAGTTCTTGTTTCTGTGAGTATCTTTGTTTGTAATGTGATTGTGTGAGAGTCTTTGTTTATTATGTGCCTGTTTATGTAAATGTCTATGTTAGTAATGTGCTTGTTTATGTGATTATCTATGTTTGTAATGTGATTGCGAAGATACTTACATAAACAAGCACATTACAAGCAAATACACTCACAGAAACAAGCCCATTACAAAGACACTCACATGAACAAGCACATTACAAAGAAATACGCTCACAGATACAAGCACATTACAAACAAAGACATTCACATAAACAACAACGTTACACACAAAGACATTCACATAGACAAGCACATTACAAACAAAGGCTCTCATATAAACAAGCACTTTACAAAAACATTCACAGAAGCAAGCACTTTACAAACAAAGTTACTCACATAATCAAGCACATTACAACACAGACACTCACATAAATAAGCACATTACAAGCAAAAGCACTCAGAGAAACAAATACATTAAAATAAAGACACTCACAGAAACAAGCACATTACAAACAAAAACACTCACATAAAACAGCACATTACAAACAAGGACACTAAAACATGCGCATTACAAACAAAGACACTCACAGAAACAAGAACATTACAAACAAAGATACTCACATAAAATAGTACATAACAAACAAAGACACTCACACAATCACATTACAAACAAAGATACTCACAGAAACAAGCACTATGGAAAAAAAGATAATCACATAAACAAACACATTACTAACACAGACATTCACATAAACAGGCACATAACAAACAGACACTCGCAGGAACAAGCACATTACAAACAAAGACATTCACATAAACAAGCATATTACAAAGACACATACATACATAAACAAGTACATTATAATGGGCTCGTCGGCAGCTGTTGGGTGCAGACGTGTCGTTCGTAGCGCTCGTCAGTTCCGCCCTAGTGGCTGTGTGAGGAGGGTGTCCGTGACGGCTGTAGGGGTGTTGTCCCCCGGGTGGGCGTGTGGTACGTCTGTTGTGGAGACATGGGGACTTACCGGCCTCCATTGAAGAGGACCTCGTCGGCTGGTCTAGCTTTTACGTTGCCTGTGGACCACATGTTGGTTGGTGTTGCCTTGGTGAATGTTCTCCATGTGCAGTTGTCGTAATTGGTGGGCATCCAGCTGCTTCAGGGAAACCGCGCTGGGATCAAGTTTCACCATCAGGCTGCCTTTCAAGCGTTTCTGGGGCGGTGTGAGGGGCTTGTTTACCCTCTCCCTGATGCCGCCGGTTCTGTTAAGGTAGTGAACCTCAGCGTCGCCTTGACGTATGTGTCGGTGCGTGGTGCCCCCTTCGCGTTTAACGACGATCTCCTATCTGCTGTGTTTGGACGGTTTGGTACTGTGCTAAGCATTCGTTGGAACAAGGTACTTGCAGAGCACTGTACTGGGATGCTTGGCGGCTCCCGCTCCCTGACCATGTCACTGAAGAGTAGTGTTCCGTCGTCTGTGTCCTTGTTGGGTTATAAGCTTCGCTGCTTGTATCGGGGGCAACCACGCACCTGTTACAGGTGTGGTAATGTGGGTCATCTCGCTGCAGCGTGCGACGTGGGAGCAACTGGCAGGGTGCATACTTTTCGTGAGGAGGACTTTCCACCCCCTGTTGACTTCGGACGCTTCTGAGGATGGAGTGAGTGCTATGCCTAAGGCGCCTGAATGCCTGTCTGCTGCTCCACCTGGGGTGGAGCGGATACTACGCCTTGTTCGTCCAGTCTGTTAACTGCTGTGGCCCCAGAGGTAGTTGTTGAGCCGAGTGAGCTAGTGTCGGGCCGTCGCCCGCACTGCGTGTGGTGGATGTCCCAGTGGAAGTCCATGTCTCGCCCCTTCCTGCAGATGTGGTCCCGGCTCCCAGGGACGCGGGTTCTTCTGTTTTGCAGGGCCTGCCACCCCCGGGGCCGGGGCCTGCCGACTCTGTGAGTTTGGACGATTGTAGTTCTGATGATGTACTCCCTTTGCATAAGCGTGCACGCCGGTGTCCCGGGCCAGTTTCCCACGATGTGGTGGACCGTGTGAAGGACGTGGCCTTTGTGGGTTCTCCGGCCGGTGTGGGTGTGGACCTTGAGGATGCGGTGATGTTGGCCGTGCCTGCGAAGGAGACGGGTGGAGATGGTATGGTGCCTGTTCCTGCCTATGTTTCAGGTGTTGCTCCACTGTGCCCTCCTGCGCCGGTTCTCCAAAATGGGAGGTTGTTGCACCTGCTATAACCCCTGGTGTGGATCGTGATTTACTTCTCGTGCTGAAAAAGAACACCGGCCGGGGAGTCTTGGCGCCGTATGAACCTGTGCCGCGGGATGTACCGCCGCTAGTGATTGAAGGTGTCGTTGTCGAGATTCCGGAGTATATGCGGTTGCCCACGTTGCTGAATGCGGGTGTGCCGCCGTCGCAGAAGCCTGGGATGTGTGGCATGCGTACTGTCAGAAATATCCTAAGCTTCTGTTTCCTGAGAAATATTATATTGACGTTAGTTCACTGGTGTTTGTTTGTTTAGCT
>WNGS01007640.1:0-14152 GCA_020271785.1 Procambarus virginalis
CAATATTTACAAGTGAGAAACGCCATTTCATCAGTGAGGGGAGAGGAAGATTCGCACGCCAGCCATGTTGAATTTCCCACATCATTTGGGACCTGCCCCACTCACCACCATCACTCAAGCCTACAGCAACAAGCCTTGTGTGTGGTTACCAGATCAGTTGACGGTTACATGTGACGGTCAGGCTTGTAAAGTATGTCGAATGCGTGTGCAGACAATTCATGAGACCAGAGCGACATCCGTGGGCGTTTTGTACGTTTCTTAAAAATGTGTGTTAATGCTCTGTGATCAATGTAGATTACAAAATGACGTTGAAAAAGATAAGGTTCAAAATATCGAACTGGCTCTACCACTGCGAGCGCCTCCCGATCCGTGGCTGAATAACGAATCTCTGGTCCCTTGGCCTTCCTACTGAAATAGGCCACTGGATGGGAGAGATTTTCATTATCTCGTTGCATCGAACATCCACCAATAGCTATACCACTGGCGTCAGTATATACTTCCCACTCTTTATCAAAGTCAGGCACGTCCAATACTGGTGTTGTAATGAACTAATTTTTCATTTTTGCATAGGCTATGTCATGTTCTGGCTTCCAAACAAACTTTACATTTTTCCTTGTTAGATCGGTCAGGGTTGCTGATGTTCTCGTAAAACCTTCAATGAAAACCTTTCGAAGCTGCCGGATACGAAAGTATCCGGCAGCACCCAAAAACCTGCACACGTCCTTTGCTTTTCTTGGAGTTGGCATTTCAGCAATGGCACGGCAAGAGTCAGGATCAGGCCTGATACCGTCTGTGCTCACCTGGAACCCCAGAAATTTAAATTTCTGAGCTGCCAGAGTGCACTTCTGAACATTTAATTTAAACCCCGCTCGATCTAACGAGGTCAAAGTTTCAGTCAAGTCTTGTAAGTGCTCATCAAACGTCCTGGAATGTATCACAACATCATCCAGGTACGCTTTTAGTGCCTTCCCAAAACTTTGATGACAATAAAGTTAATGGCCCTCTGAAATGATGAAGGGGCTGTCTTACGGCCAAAAGGCATCCTACGGCATTGGTAAGTGTGCCTGCCATCAGAGAATGCTGTTTTCTCCCTGTTTTTGTCAGCCACCGGTATTGCCCAATATGCCGACTTTGCATGGAGAGTGGAAAAATACTTAGCTGCTCCAGATTGATCTATTATCTTCTGAATTCGGGGTAAAGGATGCACATCACCCTGAGTTATTTCGTTTACCTTCCGGTAGTCCACACAAAAGCGATAACTACCATCAGGTTTGTGAATTACACAACAGGAGAGAGCCACGGTGATGTACTAGGTTCTATCACGTCTTGTCTCAACATTTTCTGGCACTCATCCCTGATAACTTTCTTTGCCTGTTCCGGGAGCCTCCACTGCAAGGTGTAAACAGGGACGTGGTCACCTGTTGGAATGGTGTGCTCAATTCTATCAAGGAGACCAATCTGGTCATCCTCGGTTGTAAATAATTTTGGGAATTTTCGTAACATTTCCCTCAACAGTGTTCTATCTGTCTGTGGAACATGTTTGAAATCTAGTATAGATGTAAATTTTTCCACCTCTTGTGTAGTAATATAAACCCCTTTTTCCATTTTCTTTGGTGTTTTATCGCTATCTACTACATTTAATGCACTACATTGTGCTGTGACGGTTGGCATTTCAGATTCCTCATGGTGAAAATTTTTTGTCTCAATCACCAGAGTTCCCTGGGACACTATCACTTGCCCTGAAACAATAGGTTTTATGCAAGAGATTGACGACTGGAATAAGGGCACCTTTATCAAACACTACTATTATATGGTGAGGAATTAATAATCTGACACATCTCCCAGCCACCTGAAGGGTATTTCCTGGCAGGATGTGACGTCCTACAGACACTAATAAATTTTACCGATTGTGGTGGGCAACTTTGTTTTGTCAATGCATGTTACCCACATGACCTTTTGTCTGTGTCTGGAAGAGACTTAAAAAACAATTTGGGGTAATTTACGTTATATCTTTGCTTCCTCTTGATTGAAGCCACTACCGGAGGATGGTCGACCATCTCAACAGAGTAGGAAATCAGTCCCAGCTGCAATCTGCTGTTTCTTGCCCCTTTTTGTGTAGACAAGGAGTAATCAAATCTGCTAAAAAAATTCATACCCATGAGGGTGTCCCCAGGAAAATCAAGAATCTCAATGATTCTACATATATGAGGTTGTGATCCCCCATTAATTTCAAAGTAAATGGTACCTTGACCCAAGAAATCAATCTTTTCCCCATTTGCCGCCGTTAATTTTTTCTCACTATGCTTAAGGCATGCGTATTTCAGTTTGCGGAAGGCTGACTTTTTAATTAGAGTTGCTTGACTTCCAGTGTCCACAAAAGCTGTCAATCTCACACCTTCCATCTTCACTTCAAAGATTGTTCTACCATCACTATGGGCGTCCTTTCCCAGGTCTACCTTAACCTTACATTTTGACAAGAATTTCTAAAATGGCCTCAGCCACAACAATTCCAACACACTTCATTAATAATACTGCGTCTACCAGACACCCACTTGCTTCCTTTACAAGCAATATGCAGGGATGCAACACTGGGAGGGGAGGTAGGGGAGCAGGGTAGTGGAGAGGAGGTGAGGAGTGAGGAGTAGCGACCGTGGAGGATAAGAGAGTAGAGGAGGGCATTTGGGGTTGAGCGGGATAGGTAAAGTGGGAGGAGGGAAGGGTGTGAGCGAGCGAAACACCAGGCAGTGACTTTGGGGATGATGAGAATCCCTAAGCGGACTTTCGAGTAGTCGACGTGGCAGGAGGTGTAAGAGTTAGTACGCCTCAGGATCTTAGTGGGAGGTCGCACCCTCACCAAAGGATCCCTATATATCTTCGAGGAAGGTAATGTTGCATCAGCAGTTAGGTTGATACAAAGATCGCCAGCCAGAATGGGAACTGTACAGCCCCAGGCAGGATTCACTTTAGAATCTCTGGGAGACCAGGCTAGGTTACTAGATCTTCAGTGAGCAGAGGGAGCGAAGTTCATGATGGACATGTGAAGCGCCCATCACGAGAGAGTGACCCGGTTGAAAATTGCAAGGGCGCAATCCACAGCTGAGCAGGGAAGCCAAACCCAACCCACTGTGCCCGGCCCAGAGGGGCCATGGTTAAGATAAAAATGCCTAACCTTTCGACGAGCAGGTAGACTCATTGGATGCATACACTGACCGCTTCGAACGAAGGGCAACGGAAGGGAAGTGGGGAAGGTCAACTTGGGCCCAAGCACTAGCTTCGTTGTTGAAGGGACGTGAGCTGAGTATTTATCAAGGTTCGGGAACCCCCTCTGTGCAACGACTATGATGCATTGAAGAGAGCCATAATGAAAGGGTATGGAGTCTCAGCCGATGGAATGATGAGGACATTCCGTAAGATTAAAGTGCGTCCTGAGGAAACGTACAGGGCCATGTTGTAGAGGCTAGAGTCCAGCCTCAAATGCTACTTTGAGTTAAGCAACACCGTCAGTCCGGAAGATGGTGCGTTGTTTGAGCTGATGACAAGAGAACAGTTCCTAGAGGCAGTGGAACCTGCTCTCCGTGCAAAACTCAAAGAAAATGAGATCTCTAATGAGGCTATGGCTGAACACGCCCACACGTGGGCAGAGGCTCACAAACCTAGGCAGGGAGGCTCATCAGAGAACCGACGTCTTGCCTAAGTCTCAGGGAGCAGGGCTAGGCCTAAGGAGAACAAGTCTAGGGGGAGTTATTAGCCACCCAAGGGTCGTGGACCTCTCAGTTACACTTGCAACCTGCTAGGTCACAAGGCAGCTCAATGCAATAAGGGCAAGAGTGCAGTAAAGGGGGAACACGAGCACAGATTGCAGGTCTGGGTGCCAACGAGGGAAGTGACCCTCTGGAGCACACGCTGGCGATAGCGAAAGGTATAGTTAATTGGAAATGGACCAAGGTCTCTCGGGACAGAGGAGCCACCACTCATATGGTCCGAGAAAGCCTAGTCAAGCCAGGGAATGAGACTGGCAGAACTATCCGTGTAAGGTACCCTAATGGTACCCAGAAAGACATGATAGAGGTATTCCTGATTGTTGACACGCCCTATGTAAAGAGTAAAATACGAGCTGTGCGATGCAAGAAAGCAGTATACGGGCTGTTGTTAGGAACCGCCCCTGGAGTGTCAAATCGTAAGAGTCGGTCCTGTGGAAGTGACTCAGAGAAAACGTGACTCACATCAGCTGGAGGTGACGTCACCCGCTAGCTAGCTGGCAGAGGCAAAGTCACCACTCCCAAGAAAGAGAAAACGGGATTTGGTTCAAAGGGACCCGCACGGTCCACCCCAGCTGGTAGCCAAGTCAAGGTCGCCACTACCCAGCCAAGGGAACAGAGGCAGCAGGGTAAAGGAAACAGGGGGACCTTCAAGACAAAATCGGGAGGGGACAGGACTGTTTCCAGACCCATTACACACTGCATTTATTGCAGGGGTGTCAGTCATCAGTGATGACAGCAAGGTGGGTCAGCCACGGTTGTATAATCGCAAGCAGAAGAAAACATACAAGGACGTCGAAATTAGCGAATGGCTGACCCCAGATCAGAGTGCGCAAGCCAGACACCAGACTTGCTCTCAGATGTTACCAAGGTAGCTGGTGTTGCAGGCTACCGAATACCGCTAATGGAAAGGCAGGCGGTACACACAAAATCTTATCCAGTTCCCCATCACTTAGTTCCCCAGGTCAGGGCTGAACTGAAGGATATGGAAAGAGAAGGTGTGATTCAAAAATCTACTTCCCCCCTACTCCAGTCCCATGGTCATTGTGAAGAAACCTGAGGGGGGGGGGAGGGAGTAAGGATTTGTCTTGATTTCAGGAAATTGAACTCGGTCAAAGAGTTTGACGCAGAACCAATGTTCAACCAAGATAAGATTTTCGCTCGGCTGGCGCCAAGCAATTATTTCTCGAAGCTGGATCTGACGAAGGGATTCTGGCAGATCCCACTGCATCTAGACAGCAAGAGATACACAGCTTTCATGACCAGTGAAGGTCTGTACCAATTCACTGTTCTTCCCTTTGGGCTGATGAATGCCCCAGCGGTATTCAATAGGACTATGAGCAAGGTCCTGGAGGGCATCAAAGGGGTGGAAATATTTGTGAATGATGTACTCATCCACTCTACCACTTAGGAGGAGCATCTGCAACTGCTGAGACAGGTGTTCTCCGGGCTGCAAGATGTTGGCATGGTCGCCAAACCTACCAAGTGTGAGGTGGGATGCGCCGAGGTCAAGTACCTGGGGCATGTGATCAGTGGGGGTTGTTCCAAACCCCCCTAACTGATAAGATACAGAAGATACAGGATGCTGTGCCACCCACCACCAAGACGCAAGTGAGGTCATTCCTTGGTCTGGTGGGCTACTACAGAAAGTTTATTCTAGACGTCGCCTCTGTAGCCAATCTCTTGACAGAGTTGACAAAGAAGGCTGCCCCTACTAAGGTCAACTAGACGGAAATGGAAGGAGCAGCTTTCACTTGCTTGAAAAAGAAGATGGTCGAGCAGCCTATCTTGAGGCTACCTGACGAAGATAAGGAATATATCCTCAGGACTGATGCTTCCAACACAGGAGTAGGAGCTGTACTTCTGCAGGAGCATGAAGGCATGGTGTGGCCGGTCGCCTACTACAGTCGGAAGTTGAGTGACGTAGAGTGTCGGTACTCGACGGTTGAGCGAGAACTGTTGGCAGCTGTGGTAGGCATTAAAAAGTTCTATCAATATGTTCATGGAAGACATTTCACCTTCCAAGTAAACCATCAGCCTCTTAGCCACTTGAGTACATTGAAGAACGCTAATCCTCGGATTATGCGGTGGGCTCTTTTCTTACAGACGTTTAAGTTCAGGGTCGAGTCAAGGGGGGCCGATAATGTGGGTTCTTGATTGGTTAAACAGGTCACGAACGCCAAAGGAGCAGGTCAGTGACCCAGTGTTCATTGAGGTAAGAGGTCAGACAGCAAAAGAGATCTCAGTACTGGAAACACAGATGGGTCCAGTAAACCGGTCTGCGCATGACAGATGGAGAACGTAAAGATGTGTCATCAAGGTTTAAGGAGAGTGAAGATAGTGCCTCTCCGGTTAGTTCACCCCAGAGAGTTGCTAATGTGTCCGCTATGATACAGGCTGAAGCCGGAGCTGCAGAGCTTGGGGTCCGGTCTAGCTTCGAGACGTTGAGCTGGCTACCCTGAAAACATAAACCGAAATTGTCTCCATTTTCTGCTTGTTCCAACTTGTAATAAAGTTGTTACATCTTGGCTTAACGTGTTTATGACGTATTAGAACGTTGTAACAACTTGCTATCTTGGTTGTTATAACTGGTTAGGTGGTGTTAAAACTTGTTCGAACGTTGTACCAACGTCGTAGTTTCGGTGTGTGTTTGGCGGGTAGAGCCTGGCCCTGGAGCCGAGCACCACTCCGCGCCAAAGTCAGGTAACACTACCCAGGACGAACCGGGCGAGTCACCCTCTAGTCTCTCAGAACGAAGACGTATAGAAAACGGGGTCTCCACCCACTATCACCCAGCCGGAAGTGAGCTGTCAAGTGTGACAGGCAGTGCACAATATAGCTGGTAAATTTGTGGGATGTATTTTGCTTCCAGTAAAATAAATCTTTAGTGGCAAGTTGATGTCAGGAGATGGAATTTTCTAGCTCCCTTGTGCTCTGAATGGGTGCACAGTGCAGTGTGCAACAGGTGCGTGTCCACCGAGATTTACTTTTCGAAATACAACTCTTTGACAGTCGTGCTGGGTGTCGTTGGACAGCCTTTGACAAATGCTAGTCATTGATGTCATTCTGATCGCTGTGTCAGGTCTGTGGAGAAAGTTACAGCAGGGAGTTGATTTTTGTGAATTTGTGTACCAGTTCAAAGTGTAGTGAGTGGGGTTTCGGGGTTAATGGTTGTAGGCTTGACCGCCATCACATGCCACCCTTTTGAGAGGGGGAGTAGCGTCGTCAAGGAAGGAGCTCCATTGGCCGAAGCTCCTGGGCCTCGGGAATGCTACGCGGTGATTGGTCAAGAGGCTGAGGGTACTGCGTACGGCGGGAAAATCATTCTTACAAGTGGACGTTGCTTGAGGAAGACGTAATTTCTCGTGCTAGTCCAGGCACTGGAAATCCCACCAGCAAAGCCACAATAAGTCACTCTCGTCGTCGTGCATTCAACCCGATACCATGGGAGTAAGAATCCGTATCGAGGGATTGGAGATTCGGCGATATCAAGTGTGAACTTTGGAGGTTTGTCACCAAGCCGCATGATTGTGGGACGCCATCCCAGAGTAACTGGACTGGGGGAGGCTGTTATCGTTGTGTGGTAGTGACATCCGTCGTCTATCGTGCCTTAGCTGCAAGATGTCGTAGGAGAGACGATCTTTAGAAGGTTTCAATGTTTTTGGAAACCTTAAATTCATAATTCCGAGGAATTAGCAGAGAACAATGTAGGACTGTCATTTTGCCGCGCCATACCGTCGTACCCTGCCGTACCGCGCCAGTGTTGAGGGCTTGGTACTGTACCCAGATGTCTGTAAACCACCGTGCTGTGTCTCGCTCCGCTCGCCTAGCCTAGGCCGAGCTGGGGCCCCTGACGCCGCCACCCAGTGGTCCAACCACCCCGTGGTCCAGCCACCCTGTGGTCCAGCCACCCCGTGGTCTAGCCAACCGTGGTCCTACCGACCACGTGTGCAAAGTAGTGAGGACGTCTACTTCACCACCTTCAGCAGCAGCAGAGTGGGGAGTGGTAGACGTATGTGTATGTATATAACCGGGCAGTGCGAATGTAAGTACACTGTTTCTGTTTTGGGTATAAAACTCTGAAGCTGGTTTCACATCCAGTGTTCCATCTAGCCATTGTCCCTGTTGACCACCTGGTGAGGTGATGGGAATTATAGACGCGTGAGTTACCCTGTTTAACGTCACCCGTTGAGGAGTGAATTCAACTGTACTCACCTAATTGTACTCACCTAATTGTGCTTGCGGGGGTTGAGCTTTGGCTCTTTGGTCCCGCCTCTCAACTGTCAATCAACAGGTGTACAGATTCCTGAGCCTACTGGGCTCTATCATATCTACACTTGAAACTGTGTATGGAGTCAGCCTCCACCACATCACTGCCTAATGCATTCCATTTATTAACTACTCTGACACTGAAAAAATTCTTTCTAACGTCTCTGTGGCTCATCTGGCTACTAAGTTTCCACCTGTGTCCCCTTGTTCGTGTCCCACCCGTGGTGAAGAGTTTCTCTTTGTCCGCCCTGTCAATTCCCCTGAGAATTTTGTAGGTGGTTATCATGTCTCCCCTTACTCTTCTGTTTTCCAGGGATGTGAGGTTCAGCTCCTTTAGCCTTTCCTCGTAGCTCAATCCTCTCAGTTCCGGGACGAGCCTGGTGGCATACCGCTGAATCTTCTCTAACTTTGTCTTGTGTTTAACTAGGTATGGACTCCAGGCTGGAGCTGCATACTCCAGGATTGGTCTTACATAAGTGGTATACAGGGTTCTGAAAGATTCCTTACACAAATTTCTAAAGGCAGTTCTTATGTTGGCCAGTCTAGCATATGCCGCTGATGATATTCTTTTGATGTGGGCTTCTGGGGACAGGTTCGGTGTGATATCAACCCCCAGATCTTTCTCTCTATTTGACTCTTGTAGGATTTCCCCTCCCAAATGATACCTTGTGTTCAGCCTCCTGCTCCCTTCTCCTAATTTCATCACCTTACACTTTCCCGAGTTGAACTTTAGCAGCCATTTTCTAGACCATTCCTCCAGTTTATCCAGGTCATCCTGTAGTCTCTGTCTATCTTCATCCGTCTTGATTCTTCTCATAATTTTTGCATCATCAGCAAACATTGAGAGGAATGAGTCTATACCCTCCGGAAGATCGTTCACATATATTAGAAACAGGATGGGTCCAAGTACTGAGCCCTGTGGGACTCCGCTGGTGACATCTCGCCACTCTGATGTCTCCCCCCTCACCGTTACTCGCTGTTTCCTGTTGCTTAAGTACTCCCTTATCCACTGGAGCACCTTCCCTTTTACTCCTGCCTGTTGCTCCAACTTTTTTAACAGCCTTTTGTGCGGTACTGTGTCAAAGGCTTTTTGGCAATCCAGGAAAATGCAGTCGGCCCACCCTTCTCTTTCCTGCCTAATTTTTGTTGCTTGGTCATAAAATTCTATTAAACCTGTGAGGCACGATTTACCATCCCTGAACCCATGTTGGTGGTGCGTTACAAAGTTATTTCCCTCTAGATGCTCTACGAGCCTTTTCCTCACGATCTTCTCCATTACCTTGCATGGTATACAAGTTAAGGAAACTGGCCTGTAATTCAGTGCCTCTTGCCTGTCACCCTTTTTGTATATTGGGACCACGTTAGCTGTCTTCCAACTTTCTGGTAAGTCTCCTGTTTCCAGTGACCTGTTATACACCATAGAGAGTGGCACACTTAGTGCTTCTGCACCTTCCTTTAGTATCCATGGTGAGATTCTGTCAGGCCCAACAGCCTTTGTCACATCCAGCTCCAGCAGACACCTTTTGACCTCATCACTGGTGAGGTCAAATTCCTCCAAGGTTGCTTGGTTTGCCACCTCCTCATTTAGTGCAGGGGCTTCTCCTTGTTCTATTGTGAAGACCTCCTGGAATCTCTTGTTGAGTTCTTCACACACCTCCTTGTCATTCTCTGTGTATCTGTTCTCCGCTTTTCGCAGCTTCATCACTTGTTCTTTCACTGCTGTTTTCCTCCTGATGTGGCTGTGGAGCAGCTTTGGTTGGGTCTTGGCTTTACTCGCGATGTCATTTTCAAACTGTCTCTCTGCTTCTCTCCTTACTCTGAGGTACTCATTTCTGGCCCTCTGGTATCTCCCCCTGCTCTCTGGTGTTCTGTTATTTCTGTAATTTCTCCATGTTCTTTTACTCAGTTGCTTCGCTACCCTGCATTCCTGGTTGAACCATGGGTTTTTCTGTTGTTTTTCGTTTTTCTCCTTTTGGACAGGGATAAACCTGTCTGCAGCTTCCTGGCACTTCTGGGTGACAAAATCCATCATGACCTGCACATTCTTGTCTCTAAGTTCTGTTTCCCATGGTATTCCTCTGAGGAAGCTCCTCATCTTTTCATATTTTCCTCTTCGGTAATTCAGTCTTTTTCCCTCCACTCCCATCCTTGGATAGGTTATCCCTACCTCCACCAAGTACTCAAAGGTCAGTACACTGTGGTCACTCATTCCTATGAGGGCTTCCACTTTGACTTCCCTTATTTCTGACTCATTCAGGGTGAATATCAAGTCGAGTCTAGCTGGTTCATCATTGCCTCTCACTCTTGTGGGTTCCTTGACATGCTGGCTCAGAAAATTCCTTGTTGCCACTTCCAAGAGTTTAGCTCTCCACGTATCTACACCACCATGTGGGTCCCCATTCTCCCAGTCTATCTTTCCATGGTTGAAATCGCCCATGATTAAGAGTCTGGAACCATTTCTGCAGGCAACTGAAGCTGCTCTCTCTATTATATTAATGGTTGCCATGTTGTTCCTATCAAACTCCTGTCTTGGTCTTCTGTCATTTAGGGGAGGGTTGTACATGACTGCCACTAGGGGAGGGTTGTACATGACTGCCACTATTATCTTAGGTCCACCCATTGTTATAGTTCCTGTTATGTAATCTCTGAATCCGTCACAGCCCGGAATTTCCATCTCATCAAAAATCCAGTCCTTCCTTATCAGCAGGGCTGATAAGGATCAACTGTGAGGATTGACGTGTGAGAGGTCACAATCAGAGTCGCATTCAGTTGTGTGGATATTACAATTTACTGTATCTCCAAGAGTGGAGGAAAGTGATTTTAATTGTTTCCATTTCTCTATTTTGTGCCGTGTATGTAATTCAATTGCAGAGAGCGTTCCTGTTCTAGCAGTGTAGTGGTAACGGGAGATTTCCCTTAGTTATTTGATAATTTATTTTATATTTGGCCAGCGCTTTATTATACTGTTGTGTTGTGTTAAAGCTGTGAATTATTAGTGGTATAATTTACTGGGAAAGTCTTTTGCAAGTGTTGCCGTGAGTGGCAAAGGTGTACCGTGTTGTACCGTGTGTGAACTGTAGACAAGTTGTGTCCTTGGTGAAATGCGTTGTGTACTGTGAAGGATTCCGTGAGAATTAAAGTCATTTAACTTCACTGGGGGACACGATTACTTAACGAGGTCATTGTTGTTTGTTGAACAGCATTGTAATTAATGACTGTTGCATACGTGTAATTGCAACAGTCACAGTGAGTTCACGCAGCGGAGGAATTGTCAATAGGGCGATTAACGTAGTGTTAACGAATTAACGAGCTGTCGCTAATTAATTTTTTATTTTTTTATTTTTTTTTATTTTTACATGTAAGCATGAGTATAAGTTACAATAAAAGCAGAAACAAATATAACATAGAACACAAGCACAAAGGCACAAAGCACACACATGTACATGGATAAAGGAACAAATCAAGAGAAGACCAGCCGGAAGGGCTGACCACAAAACACACAAAAGCGCATACACAAAACACAACAAAAAGATAAACACAGCGGAATATAAGCATAGGGAAACACCAAAACAAAACGCACACATAACAAGCCTACCAACACCTCAAACACAGATGGTAAGGCACCAACACAAAACGATAAACATACAATAATAAAGATAAAAACAATAAAAGAAACAGACCTCCCATAACAAACTGGAGGCAAAACATAACAAAGAGCATAAACCTTGGCCGGAACACGCCAACAGCCTGAAGGGCACGCAATATGACATAAACAAGCGCACAAAACATCCACAAACGGACACACAAACGCACAAGAACCGCACACCCACAAACAAGCCATACAAAGAAACCCACAACCCAAACCGGAGCACACAGGAACCGGGAAGCATAACCCACCCCATCCACACACACACACACACCCTACCCGCACCCCACAGCCACGCACACAAAAGGAGACACAAAATACAAAGAAATCATATGCTAGGAACACAGTCCTCAAGAGGCAGAAGCGTACTTTTCAGGGAAAAAATCGTAAGGATAATTCTTCTTATAAGCCTCCCAAATCAAATCCTCAAGGTTGGAAGTGTTACGGATCCCCCACGTCCGAGGGTGTATCATAAACTCTGGAACATCCAGATCAGGCGGCAACGGCCAACGCTTAAGGTCACTGATGCAAGTCGCATAACGAGGCCGGGGAGCGCCAACCACGCCCTGCGAGGAAGAAGACGACACCGAAGATGCGGACGAGGGTTGCCGAGACTGCTTTGCCGTCATACGCACAGGAGCAGGGGACGGTTGACGAGACGGTAGCACCTCCACTGAGACCGCAGGAGACACGGAAGACACGGCCGGAGACGGAAGAAGTGGCAAGAGCGCTGCCGAGGAAACGGGGAACGAGGAAGGGGTCACAGAACCCTCAGAGCGAGCATCTTTTCTCAACACCACCACCAGGCCACCCCGCTCACTACGAACCTCAGTAGGGGGAAACACCCCCCACAAAGAACCGGAGCCATTCGACGCAGTCAACGCACCTGAAGCAGGATCCGCGGACACCATACCAGAAGTGGAGGCCGAAACACCGGCACCGGCATCCTCAGGCAAGTGCACCTCCGCCTCCACCGTATTATGCACCACAACCGGAGCCCCCCTGCCATCACCGAAGGACCACAATCGTCGAAGTCGCCAACGTCAGCCCATTCATAGGAAGAACGCCGGGAACGCTTAGGCTCTGGCCGCACATCATTTAGACCTGGAGGCTGACTCAGCGACACGCGCAACACAAGCCGGGCGAACCAATGCACGTCGCAGTACAGCAGCATCCTCAACCACATGGGGCACCAGGCCAGGCACAGGAGGAAGCGCTGCATCCACCCCAGCACCCAGCACAGCTGGAACAGATGGTGAGGGTGCAGGGACTTGAACAGATGCAGCAGAGGAAGAACTGGAAGACGTGGGGTCCGAGCAGACGGCAGTTGGAAGAAGCCCAGGGACACCAGCTGGAGCAGGACGATCACCAAGCGAGAACACAACCTCCGGAGGAGAGGCGACAACAACAGGGGGCGTAACAGGCGGGGCAACAGCCAACACAGGGGGCACATCCATGGCAGAAGAGACGTCCACATCCATCGAGTCTTCCCCCACAGGAAGCGGCGGAAAATCCTCCTCACTGAAGAGATTCACTGGCGCAACGGCAGATGCAGGACAGTCAGCAGCCTGATAGCCCAAAAAGCCACAACGATAACACGTCCGAGGTTGGCGGGCGTATAACACCCGAACGATGTAACCCATAAGGTGCACAGAGGACGGAATATCTGCCCAGAGTCTCATGCCCAGGGTGCGAATGTTAGTCCTCACACCCTTAAGTGGACTGGAAGACACCATGTTCACCCGCACACTAACCACTGCGCCAAACCGGCCGAAGTACCGCCATAGCAGACCCTCCGGAAACTCCAAGGGAGCCCCATGCACACTGACATAAGTGATGGCACCACTCCGATCAGAGAGGGTCACAGTGACCGCACCATCCTGCAGGGGTAATGTCCGCCCCGCGTATAGACGGAGAAAGTCGCGATACGCCAACTTCTCCGAGAACTTCACTATCGCCCAACGGGCCGTCACCAACTCGACCCCATAAATGGCTAACACAGGGACAGAAAGCAAATCACATGCTAGCGCAATCTCTGGGTAACCAGCCCGCACAGAGAATTTGCAGCCCACAGACTGAGCCCAGACGACAGAGGGTAGAGGGACCCCCATTGTGACTCCACGTCAGCACAGGCAGGCAGAGACACACCCACCCCTAACCGGCCAAACTGGCAAACAATCACCAACTCACAGCATTGTAATTAATGCAGATACGTGTAATTGCAACAGTCACAGTGAGTTCATGCAGCGAAGGAATTGTCAATAGGGCAATTAAGGTAGTGTTAACGAATTAACAAGCTGTCGCTAAATAAGTGGTTGATTAACGTAAGGCAGGGGTCTCCAAACTATGGCCCGCGGGCATACTCACGAAATGAACGGTATGGTAAACAACACAGCTCAATTTCAACGCAATTCACACAAAATAATTAAATAAAATTAAATAAATCGAAATCTATGAAAATAAAATTTATCAATACATA
>WNGS01007640.1:18469-32150 GCA_020271785.1 Procambarus virginalis
CACATCCGGCCCGCCACATAATTTCATCCGGCCCGCCAAACAAATCCCTGTATGGTGGCCTTGAAAAAATAATTATCGTACGAATGGCATGGCAGAATTATTCAAAGCTGGGGCTGCTGACTGGTGGCGCTCAGCCCGAGTCAGTTTTCCTCTCTCGATAGTATGACGCATAGATACTAGTACTGGTAGGTAATTGTTGTGCATTACAACCAATCAGTTGTGTATAACTGTATATTGTGGGGATGGAGGGCGAGTGGGGATCGCTGCTTATGTTTCAGGGAGCACAAACACTGTACAATATTCTTTTCTCTGTACTTTGACAATACCTTTATCTTAGTTATACAAAATAGCAATAATACTATGTAGCCAAAAATATTGCATGTTTAAAAAAGTTAAAATGGTAACCATTAAGTTTATCAACGAAAGCTGTTGCCATAATATTTACCACTTTATAATAATATGCTATGCTTTTTAACACCACATACACGCTGGTTTTTTCCGGTAGAATTTATTTCATTTATTTTACCCTTATGTTTTCAGGTATGGAAAAGATAAAGAAAAGAAAAGTGGACAGTGAGTGCCGTCAGTTCAATGACGAATGGAAGATAAAGTACTTTTTTGTGATACCAAATGATAACGCTTTATGCCTCATATGTAGAGACAGTGTTGCTGTTCTGAAGGAATACAATATTTGTCGGCACTATGAATCTAAACATGGCTCAAGTTATTCTCACATCACAGGAGCAGAACGCACTAAAGAGTTTGAATCATTTCAGCACAGTCTGCATTCTCAACAAGCAGTTTTCAGTAAGAAAAAATCTGAAAAGGAAACTTCAACTAGAGCCAGTTACAAAGTTGCCCATGTGTTGGCCAAAAAAGGAAAACCTTTCATCTGATGGTAGTATCATAAAAGAGTGTATAGTGGAAGCAGCAGGAGAGGTATGTCCAGAAAAAGTAAACCTCTTCAAAATGATAAGTCTTGGGTCAAATACTGTTGCTCGTAGAATTGAAGATTTAGGAGGCGACATAATTCGGCAAATAAAGGAAAAAACAAAAAGATTTTGTTGGTATTCTCTTGCGTTGGATGAATCAACTGATGTGTGTGATACTTCTCAGCTCTTACTATTCATTCGTGGTGTTGATAGTGAATTTAATGTGACCCAAGAATTAGCATCAGTTCACAGCATGCTACACCACAACAACTGGAGAGGACATTTTCAATGAAGAAGTAAAACTATGACAGAATATAACCTGGAATGGAAACAAGTGCAGTGTGTGACAATTGATGGAGGAAAGAAAATGTCTGGGACAAAGAAGGGTTTGGTTAGGCAAATTACAACAGCTTGTGAGGTTGGAGGATTCTCAAAACCCATTGTTTTGCATTGCCTTATCCATCATCAAGCATTGTGCCTAAAATATGTTATGAAAACATTGAAACGGAATTCGCTACAGATTTAGTATAGTGTGAATATGCTATTATGTGCAACAGATCGTGCTGTTTTTCAAAAATGCATGTTTTTACCTGTCACAGGGGGTGGCATCTATATAGTAGGTACATAAAAAGACGCGCCTATTCGAATGCAACGTTGTGTCAAAATTACAAAGCAATCGGTGAAGAACTTCCGGAGATTACAGCGCGTGTTGCTCCTACGTCCAACAGATGGTGCTGTCTACACTTTACTTGATCAAATTCATCAATATTATACAAAGGAGTAGGAGATACATTAGTCAATTATTTAGGAAGGATCGTATCTGTACCATAAAGAATAACATGAGGAGTATGACCTGTATAACATTAATTGAAGAGTTTATGGCACTCTGAATTAAGGGTATGAACTCATCCCTATTACTGGTATCAAAATTCAACGTGACTCTCAAGGCATCTAACACTGCCCTGTTAGTATGCTCCACTAACCCATTACTAGCTGGGAGATATGGCATAATACTACATAATTAATGTTATATAAATTGCACAAGCTAGTTAATATACTATAACTGAATTCTGGACCATTATCTGAAAGGATTACTTTAGGCATACTATATCTACAAATCATTTGGTCACTGAATGCACTGGCTATAGTTTTTGCTGTTTTGTTCGGGATAGGAACTAGTTCGCAATACCGTGAAAAATAATCAACCATTACAAGCAAGTGTTTGTTCCCTTTTTCTGTTTCCGTAAAATTTGTCAACAAATGCAGTGATACTCGTTCCCAATGATCTTTAGTCGCTGGGTACACATGAATTGGATTAGGTCCTGCTACATGTCCCTTGTTCAGGTTAAACATCTGTCAACATAATGAGCAATCTCCTTAGCCATTTTTGGCCAAAAATATTTCAATCGACCTTGCTGGAGTGTATGATCCTTTCCTGGATGTGCACTAACATGGGCATTATGGATAATCTTTAACACAGTTGGTACCAAGACAGCTGGAACAACTAACTAACAACATTTCCTTGGGGTTTTCCCCTAGCTTTACTACTCTACACAGTAAATTGTCTAACGTCACTAACTCTTTCAATGGTACTGGAGGTTTGTGAAAAACTTAGTTAAAACTTAATGATGGGTGCCCATATGAGGTCTTGTCTCTGTTCGGTCTCGACAACTGTAGCGTCTAATGCTAGGTAATTTAGTTGGATCGCAGCTACGTGTCGAGAAAACGCATCATCTACAATATTTTGCTTTCCTGGAATATAATCGAATGTGGGACTGAACTCTTGAATTGTGAGCAAATATCTAGCAAACTTACCAACTGAGTCCTTATTCTTGAATAAGGAAATTAATGGTTGGTGATCTGTAAGAAAATGAATTGGGTAATTATTAATTGTATCCCTGAAATGTTTAAAAGCCCATACATCTGCTAAAGATTCACGTTCTGTTGCACTATAATTTTTCTCTTCTTTAGATAATATATGGCTCGCATAAGCTATTGCGGGAGCTCTGTGATCTTCTGTTTGAAGTAATGCAGCACCTAAACCTATGTCATTAGAATCTGTATCCAACGTAAAAGGTTTAGAAAAATCTGGATACCTAAGGACCGGTGACGAGATCAATGCTTCCTCGAGTTTTTTGAGACTGTTCCTGGGATTCTTCCCAAACAAACGGTTCATCTTTTCTTTGCAACTTGTAAAGTGGAATTGCTATAATAGAGAATCCAGTAATAAATGAACGATAAAATCCAACAAGACCCGTGAACTGTCTTACAGCTTCTGCGGTACGAGGTCTTGGAAAATCATGGGCAGCAATAATTTTTTATTCATTCAATGTGATACCTGAAGGTGTGACTGTATGACCTAGGAAAGTAATCTTCTCGCTTAAAAATGAACAATTTGCTAGTTTTATTTTTAAATATGCTTCTGCGACATTTGCAATTACTTGCTCAAGGTTCTGCAAATGAATTTGAACATCTTGCGACATGATTATGAGATAATCAAGGTACACTAGAAGAGTACTTCCTATCAATCTACGAAATAATAATAATAATAATAATGATAATAATAATAATAATGATAATAATAATAATAATAATAATAATAATAATAATAATAATAATAATAATTTATTTAGGAAAAGTACATACATAGATGCAGAGTTACAAACATTCTGACCGATTTATAGATAAAGCTAGTACATACAATACCTAAAGCCACTAGTACGCATAGCGTTTCGGGCAAGGACTGTTTCAGGGATTCTAGAGGAGGAACAAGGACTGTTCCTGGGAAATAGATTCCTCTTGAGTCATGAAAAAGTTATTGAACTACTTCGCAAACCAAATGGCATTCTTTTGAAATGAAAATGACCATTGGGAGTACTGAAGGTTGTCAACTGTTTACTTTCCTCATCAAGGGGGATTTGCCAGAATCCCTGCAACAAATCTAACGTTGAGAATACTTTATTTCAACATATACTTTTTCAACAAATCATTTAAGACTGGAAGTGGGAAACGATCAGGTATAGTTACTCTGTTAAGCTTCAGATAATCGATTACAGGTCTCCAAGTACCATCTCGCTTTGGTACAAGAATCAATTGAGCATTCCATGACGAATTACTCAACTCAATTACATCATTCTGTAACATTTCCTCTATGTGTCTATCAGCTTCTGCTCTCTGAGAATGGGTTAGACGGTAAGCTGGTACATAAATTGGCATAGTTCCTTGCTGAAGGGAAATTTCATGTGTAATAAGAGGAGTGAGACCTAACTTTTCTCCTGGTAGAGCAACAACGGTTCTATTCCTGTTCAAAATTTCCAAAAGCTGAACCACGGAGTCAGGGAAATCAGTAGGACTAAAGTGTCACACTTGCACCTCTGGCCGAGATCCATGTTCTCCTGGTGTGAGTGTACAAACAGTATGTTCCTTGGAGAGATCGTCCACCACTCGCACCTTAACGAGTAATTGGAAAAATCTACAAAATGGGTGCCAGACTTGTGATGGATGTTGGCATTACTACTGTTTGCAATATACCATGTAGCAGTACCATCCTGCACTGTGTGCAAGGAGGGTTCAACAAATGTACCATTCACTTTACACATTTCACTTTTCGCAATGACGTCTGATAACTCAAGCACTTCCTGAACCTTAACTCTTACTCTGGTGAGAGAATGAGAGTGCAGCACAGTGTCAGTATCTGTGGAACCACTGACTTCAGAGATGGAAGCTACTAGGCAAGCAGGACAACGAGAATCCATTAGAGTGTCCCCCTCCAGAAAGTCTCGATACTCAATTCTCTCCTAAACAACTGCACATAAACTGTGATGCTTCAATTGAGTGGCCATTTTCTCGGATATTATACTGCGACAAGGATCTGACAAATCTATGCTAGCAAGTTGGGTTTCGACAAAATTAACGTAGTCTGATTGAAGGTTGAACTCGCGGCCCTGTCGATACATGCTACACAAGGATATGCCGTGGTCTTTGATACTAATATTCCAATGATGGGGAACAATGCGACATTTTCATCAATCATGGTGTACAAACCGAGAAGAATGTCACGAGGAAAATGGATACTGTCAATAACTAAACATGTTATAGACAATGTGATGTCATCTAACTTGAGTGGGAGGTCAAATTTCCCCCTGAATTTTTACCTTATTTCCTGAAACACCACTTAAAAATGGTATGAGTGACTTTCTTACTGGAGTAGGGTGCTTACTTGCAATACCTCTAAGAGCTGAGTACTTGACAATATTAATTTTTGCACCCGAGTCAAGAAAGACTTAAAATTCTACTATGTACAATGGCTGAGACAAGGGGGCCATCACTTGAGACTGGACAAATTACTACTTGTGACTTATGTTGCCTAGGATGTTTGTGTCTCATCTGGGTCAAATTCACTGTGGCTCCTTCAACATCTACAACTGGTCTAGAGTCAGTGTCCTCCTCTGTAAAGTGTCCAAATCTATTTTGGGTAGTTACTGAGTACACAGGGAGGGCATTAGGACTGGCTAACTTGAATTGGTTAGCGTATGGCTTTGGGGGTTTCCCGACGACATGGAGGGAATATTCTGAGCTCCAGCCTTCTGTGACCGAGTATTATAATACCACGTATTATGGCTGGGCTGGGAGTTATAATTACGCGAGTTCTGATAATGTCTTGGACACTGTGCGCCTCGCCAAGACTGACCGTGGGGAGCTACGAGGTGGGGATGTCCTTTGCCCTAGCTCTACAGTCTGCAGTGTGGTGATCAACTTGTTTATGATACTTGTAATATGGGGGGCCTAGAATATTGACAAGGAGACCGAGAGAATTGTCTAGGGGGTGAAGATCTAGGAGCAGATCAACAGTCCCTTGCAAGGTGGTTAGTCTTACCACAATGCCAACATGAGGGAGTGGATGGTTGTGGGCCATGGCATCTCGGCAACTTATGAGGAGGAGAATTTGACTGCGGGCTATGACCATGGGTGCAGTTCTGTGACCAAGAGTTTTGAGAGTTTGTGGGTAGATGCCGAGAGCTTGTTACTACATTCACAGTGTCAGAGGATGGCAACAGTTGAGCACATCTGGGAGCTAATTTATCTGCAACATTGTTAATAGCCTCAAACACTTTGCCAATTTCGTGTTTAACTCCAAAATTTTGTTGTTCTATGATAGGTTTAGTATGTTATGGGGCAAAATGCATTAAAGTACCAAACACTATAATTTTGGCCATAGCCTCTGGGGTAAGTGTTTTGTCTTTATCCAGCTATGATGAACTAATCATAGTAGTCACTAAGGCATACAGATACTGACCAAGACGGCTAGTAAATGCATTAAATGATTCACAAGGCTGCATGGTGGCATTGGCGATTTTCTTAACTAACCTATGTGGGTCGAGGTCTCCTTTGTTAACAAAGTGCTGGGGAAAGAAATCCTTAAATTCTGACCATGACTGGAGGCTAGCATTGACTTTTTCATCAATTACAAAATGTGCATCACCTTTGGTTGTGTCAACAGTTGACCGAGCAATTGCCATGTATTCAGCATCAGTAGGCTCCGAAAAACGTGCTTTGGTCTTCACCTCAACCTTACTAAACCCTGACTTTAATAAGCAAGATTCGCCGCAAAAAGTAGAATAGCCATTTCCTGCGCTGACCTTTGGACAGTAGTACAAGCAATTGCTCCAGTGAAGTCTAAAGGAGTGTTAACAGTGGTAGGCATTGTCACTACCGTTGAAGTGATGTTTGAACGCAAATTATAATTATATGCACCAGGCATCAGAAATAGAATACACAAAAATAAAACACTCAAAAAATATGAAACTTGCCTTAAGTAAGGAAATGGCAGAAATAAAATTATTAAATTGTACTAGGCCACAAAATAATTAAAAACAAGCAAAATTGTGAATTAAATTACCAATCCGATAGGAATGTGGCTGGAATTAGAGTTATGTAAATTAATTATACCAGGCTAAGCACTGGAAATTAAATTATAAAATTGGGAAATGTAATTGCAATTGTAATTAAAAATAATTCAACACTCAAAAAAGTGGCAATGCAGGAAATATGGGTTTAGCACAAACAAACTAGACACAGGTATATGTGTAACATCCTATGGTAATATTATAATGTAAAATGTTGAAAGAATAAATTTCGAAATAAGGTCTGGAGAAATAAAAAAAAAAATATATTCTGCAAATCCTTAACTGCTACTAAAACAATTATTTCTTACTTCTCTGAACTTTGAATTTACTAATGACACTCTGTTAACACAATTAATGTGCAATGAAATTACTGTGAGAAGTTGAAATGACTCGGGAAACTGTGTGAGGGGAGTATTTAACCAGCTCCAATATTTAACAAGTCACTGAGTGGTTAATACATATGATATTATGGATATATTTATGTTAAACCTTATTAAACTATGGTACAAGAAGCCTTAGCTTTAAATTATTTAACTTAGGACTGCGGACAAAACAATATGACCATAGCCAACATGAAAAACGGCGTCAAGGCGTGTGAAGAGGCACATTAGGGTTTGTTTACGTTTGGTGCAGCAGATAGCACTCCTAGCGACAGTGACGCAAAGCTCGGTGGAACACCACACTAGAGATGATGTCAGGAGCACGACGATATTGGGTCGATGATGGCGAAGGAAGCACAATTGCTGGCAGGAATATAGGCAGATGTTCACTGTTAACTGGTGTAGCAGGGGTAGTGGTGGTGGTGGTGATGAGAGCAGGCGAGGTGTGCGGGAGCTGGTGGCGACAATAGTCAGACATTTGTAGTCCACCAATTAATCTCAAATAACTGCACAACACAACAGATGATCAGTTGACGTTTACATGTAACGGTCGATGCCGGATACTTTAAATAGGAACATTGCTACTATTAACGTAAATGTAAATATTGAAGGCATTTCCAAGGTTAGGATGAGGGAGTTCCAGATGAACGAACCCAGGTGGAAGGACATTATTTTGCATTTGGAAGGGGGAAAATATCCTTCCAAAAACGTAAATAAACCAATAAATGACCTAGTTATTCGAGGTGAATTAAGATCATCAGCATTAAAACTGGCACACGCATCTAACATGCAGGTCACCCGGGGATTTATAAAACTTGCTTGAAAGTGAAGTCCTCTTATATTTCCCAAATATGTTGTTGGAGGTAATTAAGTACGTCAGAACTTGCTCTAATTGGCAGAGGAGAAAAGGTGCTCTTAAGGTACAGGAATTTCCAGAGATTTCGGAACCACTAGATTGAGTGGGCTCCGATTTGATTGATCGCCATTGCAGCCATTCAGGCAATCATTACGTGTTGGTATTAGTGGACCAACTGTCCATATTGATTCCGTCCTCTGCCACTGGAGGGCGCGGACGTCGGGCTCTGGCTGCCAGTGTTTGCTCGGCGTTGACTGGGGGTGGTAGTGTTGGTGTGGGGCGCCAGCTGTCCGGGGCGGGGGTCAGCAATATGGCGGGGGCTGGTGGAGGCCGCATCCGCCGAACAAATACCGCACGGTTGGATTTCTCGGGCCCTGTGGACTGGGACGGTGTAGCGTCTGCGCTGTTAGACGTCCTAGGTGTGGATGTCCATGATTTGATTGGGCTGGAGAGGTTCTCTCGCACTAGAGTGGCAGTGACTTTTGCCACGGCTAGTGGGTATGAGAGTTTTTTGGTGCGATGGTGTGAGCGGCCGACTTCCGTTCCTCGTTTGGCTTGTTCCGTGACTGTGTCGGATCCGTGGGGTCCTCTGACCTATGTCAGTGTGCACGGTGTGCCTGTAGCGCTTCCTGAGGCGGAGATTACCCCTGTGTTTGCGCGTTTTGGGTCGGTGATTCGTCACCAGTTCAATGTGTTCAGTGCCGGGCGACTGCAGGGCCTCCGCCTGGGCTCTAGGACGCTGCATATGCGTCTCACGGGGCCTATCCCATCCAAGGTCTTGTGCGGTGGTCTCCCTCTCCGAGTTTTTTACCCTGGGCAGGCCCACACATGCTTCCGCTGCGGGGAGGAGGGGCATGACGCTGCCCGGTGTGACGCTACTCGGTTGGAGACGGCCTCGGTCTTCAGTATGGGGGACTTCCCACCCCTCCATGGCCCCGTTGACACCCTGGCCGGTCCTCGGCGTGGGGGTGCGCCTGGTGGGGCCCCTGCGGATGTGGTGCCTGGTGGGGCGCCTGCGACGGTTGTGCTGGATGGTGCGCCTGGGACGCTTCTGACTGGTAGGACCCCTGCGACTATTGTGCCTGGTGGCGTGCCTGCAACTGATGTGCCTGGTGGTGTTCCTGCGACTCTTGTGTCTGGTGGTGGACCTGCAGCTGTGGTGCCTGGTGGTGCGCCTGAGTCGGCTGTGGTGCCTGTGTCGTCTGCGCCTGTGGTGTCCCCTGTGCCAGCTGTGGTGGAGTCCGTGGCTGCTCCTGGTTCCGGTCTTCTACATATGGTGGATGTGGAGGTGCATCCTCTTCCCAGTGGTGCGTTGGGAGATGGGCCTGGTGTTGGAGGTGTCATCTCGGTATCTTCCGGTGTGAGCCCTGCGTGCGGTGCGGGTGCCGACAGTGTCGTCGATGACACACCTGTTCCTGTTGCATGCTGTGCATGCCCGGTTTCTGCCCCCCCTGACTGTGTGGTTCCTGGTGGAGGTCTCGCCTCCGTTGCACTTCGCCGGAAGCGCGTTGCGGGTGGGCGCTCACACAGTAGAGAACCCCTGGCAAACAGGTTGATGCTTCGTGGAGTTGTGCCTCGGGAGCCCCCCCCCCCCCCGCCTCCTCCTAATTCCCCTGAGTCCGAGATAGATTCCGGGTGTGAAGCTGTTCCGGATGGCGGCGAGTTGTTCTCCTCGAGGGTGGACGCCGGTGGTACGTGGTCTGTGACGGTGGGGTCTCGACGTGCCTCGCTGAGTGATGTCGGCACTGTTCGCCTTATGCGGGATCAGTCGTCCGGCGTCCGGGATTTTTCTCCGGCGGACGGGCAGTAGCGGGTTGGCCCTCGAGTGGATGCAGACGTCTCTGCTGGGGGTGGCTCTGTGCCCTCTGGGGTGTTTGAGGGTGCTGTGGGTCATTGATTGCTCTCGATGGCGCCTGCTATTGTTTGCCCTCTCTAAATGTTCGTGGGTTGAATGCTTTGGCGGTCCAATAGGGCCTTCTGGATGTGCTTCGGGAGCAGCGTGTGGATGTGGCTCTGATCCAGGAGCACAATGTTAAGGATGTGTCTGTATTGCAGGTTTTGTGTGCTGAGTTTCATGTTGTCTTAAACCCGCCAAGGACGTCCTTTGGGGGGACGCTGATGTTATTTTCGCGGAGGGCGTCTTTTTCCGTGCTTCACACGGAAATGGATGAAGACGGGCAGGTGTTGTTTGTAAGGGCGGAGTTTTTAGGGGTTGTAATTCCATTCCTGACGGTGTACGCCCCTTCTGGGGTGGTGCATCGTCAGGACCGGGAGTTGTTTTTTAGGGAGGAGCTTTTACCGTACCTGCGGCATGATACAAGGGATTTGATTTTTGGGGGAGATTTTAATTGTGTTACGTGTGCGAGGGACTGCTCTAGTCAGCACCCTCGGCATGTTTCGGACGCTTTGATTGAGGTTTTGCGTGCGTGTGGGTTTCGGGATGCGGCTGTTTTGTGTGGCGGTTCGTTAGACTATACTTTCGCTGCGCGCGGGGCGAGCTCTCGGTTAGATCGGTTTTATGTTTCTGGTGGGGAGTGTTCGGTTTTTGACTTTCGCACGGTCCCGGTGGCTTTCTCGGATCATTGTTTGGTGGTTGTCCGGGTTGGCGTCCGGAGTCAGGTGCGGGTGGGGCCTGGGTGGTGGAAATTCAATTGTAGGTTGTTGCAATGTCCGCGTATTTGTGCGCAGTTTCGGGCCTGTTGGGTCGGTATCGTTGCTCGGAGGGATGAATTCTCCTCTATGTTTGTTTGGTGGGAATGGTGTAAGGTGGAGTGTCGGGGATGTTTTAGGGTTGTTGCCAAGCGGGAGGCTGCTGGGAGGTTTGGTCTTCTGTGGTTATTTCAGGCGCGTTTGTCTGCTTTATATGCGCGTTTAAATGTTGGGGTTGACTGCTTTAGTGAGATTGCTGAGTGTAAGGAGCGTATTTGTGATTTGCGTGCGGTGTTGGCTGACGGGGTTCGGGTGCGTGCGCGTGTAGCTGAGCGAGTGGATGGGGAGAGGCTCTCCCCTTTTCTTTTGGGGAGGGAGAAGGCTGCTCGGGGTTCCGTTCTTCTTACGGGCTTTCAGCGTTCAGATGGCACTGTGCTTTCTAGCACATCTGGTGTTCTATTTTACGCGAGGCAGGAGTTGGAGGCTCTCTATGGAGTGGTGCGTGAGGATAGTGTGCTTGTGGGTTCTTTTTTGGACCCGTGCTCTCCCGGTTTGTCGCAGGCGGAGTGTGCCATGTTGGTGCAGGATGTCTCCATGCTGGAGCTCCGGGAGGTGGTTTGGTCGTTTCGTTCCGGGAAGGTGCCGGGGGCGGATGGCCTGCCTGTTGAATTTTACCGTACCTTTTGGGATGTGTTGGGGAGGTGGTTTTGGAGGTGGTTTTGGAGGTGGTGCATGCGTGTTTGCGGTTGGGTGCTCTCCCGGATTCTTTTTGTGACGGGATAGTGCGGCTGCTCCCGAAGCAGGGCGACTTGCGGTTGTTTGCGAATTGGAGGCCGATTACGTTGTTAAATGTAGACTATAAGATTTTTCAAAGGTTTTAGCACGTCGCTGTCGGGGTGTCGTTGCGTCGGTGGTCTCTGTGGAGCAATTTTGCGGTGTGCCTGGCCGTGCCCTGATGCATTGCAACGCTTTGTTTCGGGACGTGCTTCTCTATGCGTCCGAGTATCGGCTTTCGGCGGCTATGATCTGCTTGGACTGGTCCAAGGCTTTCGATCGGGTGTCGTTGGAGTTTGTTTTCCGTGCTATGGAGAGGCTTGGTTTTCCGAGGGTGTTTGTAGGGTGGGTCCGTTTGTTGTATGTCCGGGTCGCAGTCGCGTGTGTGTGAATGGGTTTTTTAGTTCCTTTTTCAGTATTTGTCGTTCGGTTCGTCAGGGGTGTCCGATGTCCATGTTGCTCTATGTGCTTTTTCAGGAACCTCTCTTCAGGGGCGGTGAAGCGTGCCCTTTGATTGTGCCTCCTTGTCTGCCGTCCGGGTTTCGGCTACCCATTTGCGGGTATGCTGATGACACCGTGCTATTTGTAGCTTCGGAGGGTTCGGTGGGGGCTGTGCAGGATGTTCTTCTCCGGTTTGAGTCCGCTACGGGGGCTGTTCTCAATCGAGCGAAGTCAGGGTTGATGGGGATCGGTGCGTGGGCTTCCCGCCTAGTGTGGGATAGGTCGTGTTTCCGGTGGTCTCCTCGCTTCGCGTTCTCGGGGTTACTTGGTTTGCCTCATATGACAGGTCTTAGAGTGGAATTGGGATGTTGTCTCAAGATCGGTTGGGGTTGCGGTTGGCCTTCTGTCGCGTCGTCCTCTGACGATCTATCAGCGGGGTTTGCTGGTTGCGTGCAAGGTTTTGTCGCGTGTCTGGTTTATGGCTCGTTGTTTCCCTTTGGATCGTCGCAAAGCCTTGCTTTTTGGAGCGTGTGTGTTCAAGTATGTGTGGTGTGGGCGTTACCAACCGGTGCGCCGTTCGACGTTGGTGTTAGGGGTGCGTGAGGGGGGTGTTGGCATTCCTGACGTTTTCACGAAGGCCAGGGCCCTTTTCTGGGTCTCGTTGCGTCAGGGGCTGGTGCTCGGCGGTGGTTTGAATACGCTGGGTGTTTTTTCTGCTCGCTTCGTTTTAGTTATTTGGTTGATTTGGGGGTTTTCTCGGGAGGTGGCTTTGTCTACCCCCCCCTGTGTTTTCTTGGGCTGTGGGGATTCTTCGGGAGCTCTGCCGCTTTCCTGGTTTCCTGTCGTTTTCTTGCAAGGCTGTGTATGGGGTTTGTTGCCCCGGTGCGGCCTCGGTGGAGGGTTTTTCCCGTGTTGGATTGGGGTGCTATCTGGTCGTGTTTAGGGGCCCGGTTTTTCGCGCCCCAGCAGCGTGAATTGTTGTTCAGATTTTTGCATTGTCGCTGGCGACGAATGAGCGGTTGTGTATGCTTGGTCTGCGTGCTTCTGAGGCGTGTGTGCATTGTGGGTTATGTGAGTCGCAGGTGCATGTGTTTTATTTTTGTGGCCGGTTGCGGGGTTTGGTGGACTGGTTTCGGAATGTCCTGGAGGTGTTCTGTGGTCCTGGTTGTCGGGGTGATGTTTTGCTGTTTTTGTTTTTTGCATTTTCCGGGTTATTCGCGGCGGGTGCGTAATACTTTATGTGTTTTGATTGCGGATTATGTGTTTTGTGTGTGGGTCGGGAGGCGAGAGGGTTTTGGGGTTACGCGCATTTTGGGTTTTTGCGGGGTCGCATGCGCTTCACCTGGTGGTGGTTGCAGCGCGCTTTTCCGGTGGAGTTTGGTCGTTGTTTCACGGT
This sequence comes from Procambarus virginalis, assembly GCA_020271785.1. Taxonomy (NCBI): domain Eukaryota; kingdom Metazoa; phylum Arthropoda; class Malacostraca; order Decapoda; family Cambaridae; genus Procambarus; species Procambarus virginalis. The sequence continues at coordinate 31,804 of WNGS01007640.1, forward strand.
TGCCTATGTTCGTGGGGTTGCATTCGGGTAGGTTGGTGTTTAGGTGGGTGGGTGTAGGTCTCGGTTTGGGTGAGGCTTGGGTGTAGTGGTGGTTTTGGCGGGTGGGGGGGGGGGTTTAAGGTTTTTTGTTTTTTGCGCTGCTATCCTTTTTTGGATGTCCTTGGCGGGGGTTGTGCATGGTTGTGTGTCTCCCAGTTTTCGCGTTTGCTGCTCCTTTGTATGTGTGGTGTGGCTCTGTGCCTTCGGGTGCAGGGTTTGTTGGTATGCGGAGGAGTGTGTGGTTTGTGTGGGGTATTGGCCCCTTGTGGGCCGGGGTGGTTTTTTTATACTGTGCTGCATTTTTTACT
>WNGS01007642.1:8790-26518 GCA_020271785.1 Procambarus virginalis
CCTCTGCGATGATCTTTAATGAGTCACTTATGTCGGGAGAATTGCCTAGTTGCTGGAAGAAGGCAAATGTCGTGCCGATCTTCAAGAAAGGCGATAGGGAGGAGGCACTTAACTATAGACCTGTATCACTGACAAGCATCCCCTGTAAAATACTGGAAGAATAATTAGGCTACGACTGGTTGCGCCCTGGAGAACGTTAGGTTTGTGAACAAACATCAACATGGGTTCTGGACAGGGAAATCGTGCCTAACAAACCTTCTGGAATTCTATGATAAAATAACGAGGAAAGACAGGACAGAGATGGTTGGGCAGACTGCATATTTCTGGACTGCCAAAAAGCCTTTGATACAGTACCGCACATGAGACTGCTGTTCAAACTCGAGAGGCAGGCGGGGGTAGGGGGAAAGGTCCTAGCATGGATAAGGAACTACCTAACAGGAAGGAGCCAAAGAGTTACGGTAAGGGGCGAGAAGTCGGACTGGCGAACAGTAACAAGTGGAGTACCAGAAGATCGGTACTGGGACCAATTCTATTTCTTGTATATGTTAACGATATGTTTACGGGTGTAGAGTCCTACATGTCGATGTTTGCGGATGACGCAAAGTTGATGAGAAGAGTTGTGACAGATGAGGATTGCAGGATCCTCCAAGAAGACCTGAACAGGTTGCAGAGATGGTCAGAGAAGGCTATTGGAATTCAACACGAGCAAATGTAAAGTTATGGAAATGGGACTAGGAGATAGGAGACCAAAGGGTCAGTACAACAATGAAGGGGAACAGTCTACCTGTGACGACGCGCGAGAGAGACCGGGGTGTGGACGTAACACCTAATCTATCTCCTGAGCACATATAAATAGGATAACGACAGCAGCGTACTCGCACTGGCAAAAGTTAAACATCATTCAGAAACCTAAGCAAGGAGGCATTTAGGGCGCTTTACACTGCCACGTGAGGCCCAGTCTTAGAGTATGCCGCCTTCATCATGGAGTCCCCATCTGAAGAAGCAGATAATGAAACTGGAAAAGGTTCAGAGGTTTGCAACGAGACTCGTCCCTGAGCTACGAGGGATGGGGTATGAGGAGCGCCTGAGGGAACTGTGCCTTACGACACTAGAAAGAAGAAGGGAGAGAGGGGACATGATAGGAACGTATAAAATCTCAGAGGGATTGACAGAGTGGACATAGACGAAATGTTCACACGGAATAGTAACAGAACGAGGGGACATGGATGGAAGTTGAAAACTCAGATGAGTCACAGAGATGTTAGAAGTTTTCTTTTAGCGTGAGAGTAGTGGGAAAATGAATGCTCAAGGAACAGGTTGTGGAAGCAAATACTATTCATAATTTTAAACCAGGTATGATAGGGAAATGGACAGGAGTCATTGCTGTAAACAACTGATGCTCGAAAGGCGGGATCCAAGAGTCAATGCTCGATCCTGCAGACACATATAGGTGAGTACATATAGGTGAGTACACACACATATGTTTTAGCTGCTAAAGAAAACAGATTGGAAATTAAATTCCTATGGATACCATCACATGTTGGCATCTCAAGGCATGACACTGTTGATATGCTTGCAAAGACAGCCTGTAGAAAACCAGTGGTAGAAATTGATATGGGTGTTTCATTAGCAGTGACAAGAGAATAATTAAACAAATATCTAATGACGATCTCACCGACCTAACAAATTCACAAAGACCTGAAAGTTGTAGCATTAAATATTATGATAGATATCGTGAGGAGACATTCACATATGGGACTAATAGAACAAGAACCCGACAATGTGATGTTATAGTGGCCAGAATACGCCTGGGATATAGACGTATCTGGCAGCTTTCTCAAAACCCAAATGTCGAGTACACAATGTGTCAACTTTGTGAAAGAGAAAACATGCACTCCCTTGAACATTATATTGTAGAATGTCCCATACTGACTGACTTTCACTCTCCTGGGCTAAGGTATGCTGAACTGTGTAATTACTATATGAGTACTGGAACACTTGATGATATATTGGACATGTACCCAAGATTGATCATGTAATGTATCAATTATACAATATATGCATGTGATGTAACTATATAACCTGAACTTGTAAAAGTGCCTTAATCGCCTTCAGTGATTAAGTGCTTAATTGCACACTAGTTTCTCTATCAGCTATCTCACCCTGTCAGAGTAAAAGAGATAAATGTATGTGAATGCATGTGTGTGTGTGTATATATGTATGTATATATGTATATGTACGTATATGTGTGTGTGTATGTATATGTATTTGTATAAAATATATATGGAAGCTGATCAGAATTACATTTCACCTTTGTAAATGCACATTAATGACACTATGTAAAAGACACATCGAACAATTTATGTAGGGCATATGTAAATCTGTGTATCTATGTATTTATGTATGTAGGTTAGCTTAGCATTTTAAAAGCACCGAATGACCTTCTGTGGTTGATTGTTCAATAAACCCTTGAACTATATGTTTAACTGATCTCTAACCCTGTCCATGGAGGACAGAAGAAAATGTATATATGCTGGTTAGCATTGTAAATGTCTGGCCACGTCTGTGGTAGAAAAAAAAATACATACACACGCACACGCGCGCGCGCACGCACACACACACACACACACACACACACACACACACACACACACACACACACACACACACACACACACACACACACACACACACACACACACACACACACACGCACGCACGCACGCACACACCAGGAAGCATCCCGTGACAGCTACAGGTACCTATTTACTGCTAGGTAACAGGGGCATTCAGGGTGAAAAAAACTTTGCCCATTTGTTTCTGCCTCGTGCGGGAATCGAACCCGCGCCACGGAATTACGAGTCCTGCGCGCTGTCCACCAGGCTACGAGGCCCCAGGCTCGTGGCCTGTACGTGTGTGTGTACATGTGTTAGAGAAATGCACGCAGTAGACATAGTAGAGGAAAAAAAATTGGTTAGAAAGCCGGGATCCAAGAACTAATAGCTCGATTCTGCAGGCACAAATAGTAAATACAAATAGTAAGTAATAACTATAAATAACAAATAGTTATGAAGAATACCTGAGAGTACTAAATCTGATGACACTCGATAAGAACCAGGGGAGATATGATTACCACATATAAGATACTAAGTAGCTGTAGCGAGGACATAAGTCGGCTGTGACACCACATGTAGAATATTTATACAAGTCTCAGTTCGTATTGTTGTAATCTTTCTGTTCTTCTGTGAGAGGTGTGAACCATAACCACTATTACTATAGACTGTCTCTCCTGGAATCAAAATGGTCCCCACGGCACTGTCCTCGCGGCTGCTGCTTGCTACAAAGACATGTCAAAAGTCAATTTTCTTTTGGCCAGTACCCGGTCCCCCTCTGGTTTATTATTGTCGGGGACTACAGCTGATGATCTTCCCCGCGATGCTTCCCACAACAGTTGTCTAACTCTCCGGTACCTATTCTCGGTTGGGTGAATACGTGCCTGAGAATTACCGCACACTCTGCCTCATGTGTGTGCATACACGTGTGCGTGTGTGTGTACTCATCTATTTGTACTCACCAATTTGTACCTGCAAGATCGAGCATTAGCTCTTGGACCCCTGCCTTTCCAGCCGACGGTTGTCTAAAGCAATGACTCTTGGCCTGTTTCCCTATCATGTCTACTTTTAAAATAATAGATGAAGTTTGCTCCCTAAACATGCTAGTTCAGCAGTCATGGTGAGATTTGGTCTGGGCCCATTGGTTTTATCACGTCTAGTCCCCCAGGTTTTTTGTCACCTCTTCCACAGTGACTGCAATGCCTTCCGGCCATTCATTTTGCAACCTTTAGCTCCATGCTGATTGTTATGGAGGACTAGTGTTTGCTCTGTGAGGGCCAGTAGCTAAGCTCAAGGTGTTCCTAAAATTGTGGAGTTAGGTTAGGCCCGGCCCCCAGGGAAGACAATTCCCAGCAAATAATACTTGTCCTAATAAGTCTGTAGTCTAAAGGTGATTAACCTACTCCCCTCCAAACAGGGTAAAAGGATACTCTAATATAACCTTAGTACTTATTTATTAAACCGCTACTTAACCCCCAAAAATACAACAAATACTTTACCAACTCGATCTTACGTTAACCCCCTTGAATCCACATAGGCAGGATACAAGGCTTACAAACAGCAACTAGTGGTAAAGTCTACGTTCCTGAACGGACACTAGAACACACATAGGGTTCACAGTATACAAAAGCACACGTGGTCTTCCTTAGCCACCCCAGAGTAAACGTCTGGGGCTCAAACACTGGCTTAAGAGGACACCACTAATATCTTAGAACTCGGTGGCACAAATACTCAAAGGTTAGGTACTTAACTTGGTAACACAGAATAAGGAGAGAGAAGAGAGGACGATAAGAAGAGGTAAGGAAAATAGCCCACAAAGACGTGTGACCAGCCAGACCCAGGACCCAGCAGAGAACTTGCAGGTCCATTGTTCATCACAATTAAATGTGTGAAGAAAAACATGTGTATGGGGCAAGTAACAAAGTCAGTAGACTAACAGATGTTGTCACAGCTCGTATAAGACTTGGCTACAAGTATCTCTGGCAGTTCGGCTTGTATAGGGATCTAGATGAAGTAAAGTGTAAAGTGTGTGGACAAAGACAGGGAGACACACTCGAACACTATATCTTCGATTGTAGTAAAATTGAGCCATTTAGAGATAAATCTAAGCTCACTCTGTATGATATGGCAACCTATCTTATTACCATGGATAAATTACCTGAAATCCTTGCACTGTATCCATATTTCGCTTCCAGTAGATAAACAATATATGAGATTAAGAAACAAGTATTGTATTGTGAAGACTAATGATAAACAGAAGCTCCGCTATGACTCTGTAATATCTCCATTGGTCAAACTATTATGCATTAGCGATAAGACCTACCATTAATGTATAATGACTTACTGTAAATATATAGTTCTTGAAATAGCACTTTCTCTGTAACTAGCTGACATTGTAGCTATAAGGTGTGAATGATAGATGAAATTGTTTATGTAATAATCTAAGATGAGGCCTTTTGTGCCCTCTGCAATGCTTTTTGCTCTACCGCTCACAGGATGAGTATTGGGTGCACAATAAACTAGCCGCCTCTGGCGGCAACAATCAAAATCAAAGAGAATCAGCCTTCCATGATCGCTGCCTGACGGATACTCAACTGATCGTACAGTAACAATCATCACAAGTCTTCCCAGACATTCATTTACGTGTTACTTTAACAGTTCCAAGAATAGCTTACATCTAGCTTTACATTACATTAATATTCAATTAACACAGAGTCTGCCCACTCTGTGAGCAACAAGATTATTTCTACGTCTGGCAGGGAAGATGGGAACATAAACTCAGCAAGAATATAAAATACCTTCAATATAACTTATATTATTAATTAAATATCCCTCTTACATAATCCAACCTATCAATTAATGTTCTAATATTTACTTAATTAAGAACCACACAAAATCCCTAAGTCAGGGCCTATCACTATCAAAATACTTGAGTGACTGATCTTTGCATGAATATAAAAGAACCCAATTTGACCTCTGGTGTCCTGGTAGAGCCAATTAAAAACCCAGGGTTGTAACACTGGTTTTAATGAAAAGACCTGAATTCTTTCATCGAGTTCCTCACATACCTCATTATCATTTTCTGTGAGAGCTCCCCCTTGTTTCCTCGTGGTCTCGCACTGTCGTTTTTCTCCTTATATAGCTATAGAACAGTTTATTGTTCTATACCTTTGCAGCAATATAATTTTCAAATTTCCTCTCGTCTTCTCTTCTAATTCGGGTATATTTATTCTTGGTTCTCTTTAGTGCCTCTCTATTGTTTTCCGTTTCTAGTAGTTTCCAGACTTTTTTGCTCTTTCTTTAGCTTCCCAGCATTGCCTATTAAACCAGGTATTTACTTTACCTTTTTCATCCACTTCCTTCTTGAGTGGTATGAAGTGTTCTGTTGCACCATCAGTTCCCACCAATGAACTTCATCATCACATTTGCTGTCATCCCTTCCACTTACCTTCCCCATTGACTTTTCTGCAGAAAATTCCACATTCTGATGTAGTCCCCACGTCTGTAGTCTCTTCTTGAATATATTTCTTTGCGTAAGTAATTCCCTCGGCTCCACCATGTATTCAGGCATGACAGTGCAGTGGTCGCCAGCTCCTAGAGGTATCTCATACTCTGTGTTTTCAACATCTGCTTTATTTTGGGAAACACCAAGTTTAGTGATGCTGGTAGATCGTCTTCTCTTATGTGGGTTTTGTAACATTTTTCCTTAAGAGTTTATTATTATTATTATTTTCCATCACAGACGTGGCCACACATTTACAATGCTAACCAGCATATATACATTTGCTTCTGTCCTCCATGGACATGGTTAGAGATTTGTTAAACATATAGTTCAGGGATTTATTGAACAATCAACCACAGAAGGTGATTGTAGTGCTTTTGAAATGCTAAGCGAACCTACATACGTAAATACACTGTACATAGATACACAGATTTACATATGCCCTACATAAAGTGTTCGATGTGTCTTTTACATAATGTCATTAATGTGCGTTTAAAAAAGGCGAAATATAATTCTGATCAGCTTCCACATATACTTCATACACATACATATACATACTATGATGGTAAAAATGGGTGGTATCGCAGTCTCTCCAGGGCAGATGGAATGCGAGTCATATAAAGGAAAAAGAAAAAAAGTAAAAAAAGAATTAGACTGTGTAATCTTCACTGTGTGACGACTGTAGGGTAAAGCACAAAAGAGAAAAACATTTAAAATAGTTTACTTAAACAAATTACTTAAATACTTAACATGAAAATAAAAATAATATCCAAAACTTGACTATATTCTAAGTATACAAAATGAACAAGATAAACAATCAAATTTACGTTACTTTAATGTGCAATTAAAATATGGTGCGGGAATACTGTGAGCCAGACTGAATAACTCTGTTACCACACTGGCGTATGTCAACAGGTCTACTCAGTAGATCACTCAGGAGTAATCTGAATCGTGGTGGGCTAGGTAGCCCTATATATATGCGACGACGGCCGTCCAGGTGGCGCCGGTAGTCGTGGGTGGGTAACTATGAACCGGCTCACTTTAACTGCTTGTTTAAGATGGCGTGATCCTGAGGCGTCACCAGGTGCGAGGAGGGTGATGAACCGTGGGGGAGGAAGACTGGTAGTACTGTCTAGACGTCTGGAAAGTAGTTGTTGTTATGGCTGCAGTTCTTTGATTTATATACGTGATATGATAGAATAGGTGATGGAGCAGGCCGAATCTCTTACTAGAGAGATTACCGTGACAGCTCTTCCCCAAAGCCTGCTCCTATTGCCTATTCGACTACAGCAGAGTGTAAAATTGTAGGAGTGGATGAATCCACCCTGTGGACTCGTGAAAGTGCGTCAGCGACGACGTTGTCGGAGCCTTTGATGAAGTAGATGGTAATGTTGAAGTTCTGCAGGTACAGGGCCCAGCGAAACAGAGGTTGGTTGGAGAACTGGGCCTGCTGCAGAAACTGAAGAGAATGGTGCTTGTAGAAGATGTTGAGGTAGCACTGCAGGACTCTGAAGTATGAATTTGCTGTAGAATCGAGCCTGCTGAATGGAACGACGAGAATGGTGATCCAAGGAGATGGCGAGATAGTTCGTCTGATGCAAGGCCCAGCGTAGCAAGCGCTGATTGGAGAACTGGACTAGCAGTATGAGCCGAAGGAGATTGTGATACATGATGTTCACCTGGTGATGCAGGATTCAGCGACGTTTGGAGAACTGATCCTGATGTAGGGACTAAAGAATGTTGAAGTCCGAGGAGAAGTTGGAGTTGTAACCTAGTAGATTGGAGGGTTCGTTGTGTTGCATGCAGGGCAGGCTGTTGAGTAGCTCCTCTCTGATGACTGTAGCTGGAGTGTATGATCCCATCTCGCTGCTGTATGATGGCGTTCCTATCGCCAGGGTGGAAGACTGAAGATTTTTTTTTTTTTTTTTTGAGATATATACAAGAGTTGTTACATTCTTGTACAGCCACTAGTACGCGTAGCGTTTCGGGCAGGTCCCTGGAATACGATCCCCTGCCGCGAAGAATCGTTTTTTCATCCAAGTACACATTTTACTGTTGCGTTAAACAGAGGCTACAGTTAAGGAATTGCGCCCAGTAAATCCTCCCCGGCCAGGATACGAACCCATGACATAGCGCTCGCAGAACGCCAGGCGAGTGTCTACCACTACACCACGGAGACTGCTAAAGATTTTCTAATACCTGTTAGGACGAGAATGGAGTTAGTACTAGACAAGGATTTACGCCTTTCAAATGCAATGGAAGGAAAGTTTGTCTTACAATATTTTAGCTGAGGGCTGATAAAGTTGTCTGGAGGAGAACGTTTATTTGGATTTGGTTCGTAGGATCTTTCCTAATGTTGGAATAGATCGAAAATTTAGAACCATTGTAGTCAGGCCAAGTACAACGAGAAGGATTAGACAATACCTTGGTGATGTTGGTCGTCTTATTCAGGCCGTTGGAGGTGATGGTATCGCACTTTTTCTGACTTTCCTGGAAATGTCTGTACTGTAGGCATTGCTTCCCGAGGTGCTTCACAACGTTAGCAGCCGTACTGTTCTGGACGGAAACTACGGTAGAACACGGGATAGAACACATAGGAACGTTACCCGAGCTTGTCTGGGACAGAGGCTCGTCATAGTTGTTGATGGTATGGCTGAACGGCTCAGAAGACACTGGTACCTGTATCAGGGGTGCCTTTAATAGAGGAGCGTTCGGCTTGTCATCTGAGATATGTGAAATTCTTGACAAGGTGTTCAATATCTCTAATCATACCAGGCCAGTAGTAGTCCTGATTCAGGGCCTTGTAGAAGCCGTTGTGTGAGCGAGATCCATGGAGTAGACACAAGATATCTGATCGTAGGCTGTTGGGAACTACTGGCTGTTTGATGTTGGCCCGTTCGTCGTTCTTCAATTTCCTGGTTCTATAATGCCGGTTCCACACTATTTTCTACAAAGAAACCAGGTATAGAGTTAGGTTGTTTCCCAGCCTGTAAGAATAAAGATGTTAAGGAGGGATCCTCTCTGCAACTTACGGAACTCTAGTATTGTGAAATTCGGTGGGAGGCTCTGAGAATTTTGAGAAACAGCTGCAGCAGCTGTGGCCCGCTTCGTCACCGTAACAGGAGGGAAGACGTAGTCAGAATCTGTTGCCTGGACCTCTTCAACCAACTGCAAGATAGGGTCTTCCACTACCGAGTCACATACCTGGGGATCTTCCGTGATGATTAAATTCGCAGGTTGTAGATCTTCTGCCAAGTCGTTGCCCAGGAGAAGTTGAACTCCTGACATGGGAAAAGGCTTTTCCTGGATGGCGACTTGGACTTCAACTTGCATAAACGGACAATCCATGCAGACTCTGGCAAGTGAATATGGAGTAGTGGCAGTTAGGTCCGTGATGAGGACAGTTTCTCCGGTGTAGGTGACGTTGGGTACAGTCGACTTCAGAAGAATGGATTGTAGAGCAGCTGTGTCCCTCAAGATGTTCACTTTGAACCTTTCCTCCGAATCTCCACGGCTGGCAGAGACTGTTTCGGAGTACAAGTGTCTGTTGAAGAGAGAAAGATCAGTGGATGACACAAAATATTCATTACAAGCTTAGGACTCTTATGAATTTTAGGAGAAGGTGATTTGGGCTTAACCTGGTTGATACCTGGTTGATGGGGTTCTGGGAGTTCTTCTACTCCCCAAGCCCGGCCCGAGGCCAGGCTTGACTTGTGAGAGTTTGGTCCACTAGGCTGTTGCTTGGAGCGGCCCGCAGGCCCACATACCCACCACAGCCCGGCTGGTCCGGAACTCCTTGGAGGAATAAATCTAGTTTCCTCTTGAAGATGTCCACGGTTGTTCCGGCAATATTTCTTATGCTTGCTGGGAGGACGTTGAACAACCGCGGACCTCTGATGTTTATACAGTGTTCTCTGATTGTGCCTATGGCACCCCTGCTCTTCACTGGCTCTATTCTGCATTTTCTTCCATATCGTTCACTCCAGTACGTTGTTATTTTACTGTGTAGATTTGGGACCTGGCCCTCCAGTATCTTCCAGGTGTATATTATTTGATATCTCTCTCGTCTTCTTTCTAGTGAGTACATTTGGAGAGCTTTGAGACGATCCCAATAATTTAGGTGCTTTATCGCGTCTATGCGTGCCGTATATGTTCTCTGTATTCCCTCTATTTCAGCAATCTCTCCTGCTCTAAAGGGGGAAGTGAGTACTGAACAGTACTCAAGACGGGACAGCACAAGTGACTTGAAGAGTACAAGCATTGTGATGGGATCCCTGGATTTGAAAGTTCTCGTAATCCATCCTATCATTTTTCTGGCTGTCGCAATATTTGCTTGGTTATGCTCCCTAAACGTTAGGTCGTCAGACATCATTATTCCCAAATCCTTTACATTGTTTTCCTACTATGGGCACATTTGATTGTGTTTTGTACCCTGTATTATGTTTAAGGTCCTCATTTTTACCGTACCTGAGTACCTGGAATTTGTCACTGTTAAACATCATATTATTTTCTGATGCCCAGTCGAAAACTTTATTAATATCAGCTTGAAGTTTTTCAATGTCTTCAGCCGAGGTAATTTTCATACTGATTTTTGTGTCGTCTGCAAAGGATGATACGAAGCTGTGACTTGTATTTTTGTCTATATCTGATATGAGAATAAGGAAAAGCAGCGGTGCAAGGACTGTACCCTGAGGTACAGAGCTTTTAACTGCACTTGGACTAGATTTTATATGGTTGACCGTTACTCGCTGAGTCCTGTTTGACAGAAAACTGAGTATCCAGCGTCCTACTTTACCGGTTATTCCCATTGACTTCATTTTGTGTGCTATCACGCCATGGTCACATTTATCGAAAGCCTTTGCGAAGTCCGTGTATATCACATCAGCATTCTGTTTTTCTTCTAATGCCTCAGTGACTTTATCGTAGTGCTCAAGTAGCTGTGAGAGGCACGATCTTCCCGCTCGAAATCCATGTTGGCCTGGGTTGTGAAGGTCATTGGTCTCCATGAAATTGGTGACCTGACTCCTAATCACTCTCTCAAATACTTTTATTATGTGCGATGTTAGTGCAACTGGTCTATAATTCTTTGCCAATGCTTTGCTCCCTCCCTTGTGTAGAGGGGCTATGTCTGCTACTTTAAGTGCATCTGGTATCTCCCCCGTGTCCAAGCTCTTCCTCCACACTATACTGAGTGCCTGTGCTACCGGCACTTTGCATTTCTTTATAAATATTGAATTCCATGAGTCTGGACCTGGGGCCGAGTGCATGGGCATGTTTTCAATTCTCTTTCAAAATTTAGTGCGCTCGTGTTGATATCAGTTATATTTACAGGGTTTGGATATCCCGCATAAAGAAATTGTCTGGATCTTCTACTTTCATGTTGTTTATTGGAGTGCTAAACATGTCCTCATACTGCTTTTTTAGGATTTCACTAATTTCTTTGTCATCCTCCGTGTATGAACCTTCACTTGTACGAATAGGTCCAATACTGGCAGTAGTTTTTGCTTTTGATTTCGCATATGTGAAGAAGTATTTTGGATTTTTCTTTATTTCCTGAATTGCTTTCTGTTCTAACTGCCTTTCTTCAGTTTCATATGAGTGTTTCAATTTCCGCTCGATTTCTTCAATCTCCCTATTTAAATTATTCCTTCTTTGACGGGAAATTCGTGTCTGCATAAGCAGTTCCGTTATTCTTTTCCTGCGTTTATAGTGTCTTCTGCGTTCTCTTTCTACGTTGGATCTCTTTCTGGCTTTCCTCAAGGAACATGTTTCAGACAGACTTGATACGCTTCCGAAGTCAGTTTTTCTATTCCTTCTGTAGGACTTTTATTACTTAAAACAGTTTCCCATGGAATGTTTTTAAGTTCCCTGTTTATTATCTCCCAGTCTATCCTTTTATTATTAAAATTGAATTTACTGAATAGCCCCTCTCGCTTTATCAACGTTTTAGGTCTATTCTGAGTATTGATGGTAGTTTGCACTTCAATGAGCTTGTGATCTGAATATGTGGTATCTGATATCGTAATGTCTCTGATAATGTCTTCATTGTTCGTAAAGACCAGATCTAGAATATTTTCATTTCTCGTTGGCTCCGATATCTGCTGAGTGAGTGAAAATTTGTCACAGAATCTAAGTAGTTCTCTAATCTGTGGTTGGTTAGGTCCTGATAGATTCCCTGGTATAATATTATTGTTTGCTATTCTCCACCTGAGACTAGGCAAGTTGAAGTCACCTAAGAAGATAATATCAGGTATTGGGTTCTCCAAATTATCAAGGCTATTCTCTATTTTGTTTATCTGTTCTGTGAATTCCTCAGCCGTTGCATCTGGCGGTTTGTATATTAGAATAATCACTAAATTTATTTTCTCTATTTTTAATCCCAGTACCTCTATCACCTCATTTGTAACGTTTAGGAGCTCCGAGCACACAAGGTCTTCCCTAATATACAGACCCACTCCTCCATGTGACCTAATTTTCCTATCACACCTGTATAGGTTATATCCTGGAATCCAGATCTCACTGTCCAAGAATTCCCCTGCATGGGTTTCTGTGAAAGCTCCAAATACTGCATTTGACTCCGTGAGGAGGCCATTTATGAACTGTACTTTATTGTTTGTTCTTGTTTTCAGTCCTTGTATGTTGGCAAAGATGAATGAGGTTACTCTATTAGTGATAGTTTGACTGGGAGACTTTTTCGGCAAGCCCATTATGCGTGGACATATTGAGTTTGTTCTGACCAGTGCTGATTGTTGTAGGGCAGTTGCCTGTTGTAGTTGTGGTTCCCTTTCGGTGTGTAGTTGTATCTGTAATTCTGGTATGCAAGTGGGTCTGGCATCCAGTTCCATACATTCTCCATGCTCCTCCTTTTGAATTCTCTTTCGGTCTGGTATAAAAAATTTATCGAATTTCCTCCAATTCATTATCCTGCTTGCCACTCTTTATGTAGCGTTCCGTGCCTTTCACGTGAAAGTATGGGCAGCTGAGGTCATAGCATTTTCTGTCCTCCAGTGAGGTTTGGCACATCTCAGGATGGAAAAACCTACATATTGATCCAAATCGACACTCACCTTTCCTAAGCATATTTAAACATTTTTTGGGATGTTGATAACTGCATTCTAATCCTTTCTTATTACCAGCATATCTATGTCTGCATATGCCCTTTGCATAAAATTTGCATAAGTCTGTCCTTCTGTTCTGACTTCTCTATCGGGAACCGTTGTAGTGTCTGTACCTACCGAGCTGTCAGTGCTGTCTGTTACACTTTCTAGTTTACTGTCATCCACATCCGGGCCTACTGAGTCAGAGTTTACAACTTCCTGAGTTTCAGCCTCAGTTTCATCCCTGACTATAGCCTCCGCCCCTGGTATATTACAATTGTTGTTCCTTTCCCACTCCTCTGGATGGCTGGTAGGCTTCCAATGAACGATGTTTTCCGTTCATGCGTCATGTTATCTAGAAGGTTTTTTAGGATATTCCAAGCTGGCTGGTCATGTTTACACACCCAGAGCAAGTGGCCAGCTCTCAGTGCCGCAGTGTTACTCACTCCTGCACAAGCCGAATGAAATCTATTCTTACAGATATAACATTCAATTCCCGTTGCCTTCGACTTTAAGGAGATGTTACAGTGGCCACAAATTTGTTTATTTACTCCCATTTTGCCTTGTTTTGTTGTATATATCTATATATTTATTNTATTATTTTTCTGCTGCCCAATCGAAAACTTTGTTGACATCTGTTTGTAGTTTTTTCAATGTCTTCACAGAGGTATTTTCATGCTGATTTTTGTGTCATCTGCGAAGGATGACACGAAGCTGTGACGTGTATTTTGTCCATATATCAGATATGAGAATAAGGACAGTAGCGGTGCAAGGACTGTACCTTGAGGTACAGAGCTTTAACATCGCTGTGGACTCGATTTATCTGATTGACTGTTACTCTTTGTGTTCTGTTCGACAGGAAATTGAGTATCCACGTCCTACTACTTTCCAGTTATTCCCATTGACCTCATTTTGTGAGCTATCACCCATGGTCACATTTGTCGAAGCCTTTGCAAAGTCTGTGTATACAACTCTGCATTTTGCTTTTCTTCTAGGGCTTCTGTGATTTTGTCATAGTGGTTGAGTAACTGTGACAGACATGATCTTCCCGCTCTAAAAACCATGTTGTCCTGGATTGTGCAATTCTTGTTTTTCATAAAACTAGAAATTTGATTCCTAATCACTCTTTCAAACACTTTTATTTGTGTGATGTTAGTGCAAACTGGCCTATAATTTTTTGCCAAGGCTTTACTCCCCCCTTGTGCAACGGAGCTATATCTGCAGATTTAAGTGCTGCTGGTATCTCCCCTGTATCCAGGCTCTTTCTCCTATTACGCTGAGTGCTCTCGCTACTGGTACTTACATTTCTTTATGAATATTGAATTCCATGAGTCAGGCCCAGGGGCTGAGTGCATGGGCATATTGTCAATTTCTCTTTCAAAGTCTTCCGAGTTTGTGGTAATATCCGTTATATTATCTGCAGCTTGAATGTCATTCATAAAGAAGCTGTCTGGGTCATCAACTTTCATGTTGTTAATTGGTGTGCTAAACATAGCCTCATACTGGCTTCTTAGAATTTCACTAATCTCTTTGTTGTCCTCTGTGTACGTACCTTCATTTGTAATTAACGGTCAATACTGGTCGAGGTTTTGGATTTTGATTTAGCGTATGTGAAAAATATTTCGGATTTTTCCTTATCTCTTGTATAGCCTCTGTTCCAATTCCATTTCCCAGACTCATATGATCGCTTCAACGTTTGTTCGATTTCTTCGATCTCCCTGCTTAGGCTTATTTCCTTGCTTGTGATAGTTGTGTCTGCCGAAGCATTTCCGTAATTTTTTTCCTTCTCCTGTACAGTCGTCTGCGTTCTCTTTCTAGAGTGTTCCTCTTTCTGCCCCTCCCCACGGCACGTGCTTCAAGCAGACCTGTAAGCTTCAGCTGTCAGTTGAGCTATTCCCTGTGTGGGAGTTTTGTCGCTTAAGACCGTCTCCCATTGAATGGTTGAAAGGTCCACATTTATTTTTTCCCAGTCAATCCTCTTATTGTTGAAATTGAATTGATTGAATATTCCTTCTCGCTTGTTGGGTCTCTTAGATCTACTACCGTTATTTATGCTAGTTCGCACTTCAATGAGCTTATGGTCTGAGTATGAAGTATCTGAGATTGTTATGTCTCTGATTAGTTCATCATTGTTTGTGAATAACAAGTCTAGTGTGTTTTCGTTCCTAGTTGGTTCTGTAATCTGTTGATTGAGCGAGAATTTGTCACAGAATCTCAAAAGTTCTCTGACCTGTGGCTGGTTATTTCCCGGGTCATTCCCTGCTATGATATTTGTGTTAGGTTAGGTTAGGTTAGGTTAGGTTAGGTTAGGTTAGGTTAGGTTAGGGTCGGTAGGGTTAGGTTAGGGTGGGTTGGGATAGGTTAGGGTCGGTAGGGTTAGGTTAGGGTGGATCGGTTTCGTTATGTTCATTGGGTTGCACAGTGTTAGCTTAGGGAACCGTGACTGGGGGATGGGGGGGGGGCCTTACTTATATCAACATACAGCCCCCACACCTGCACCAACATACAGCCCCCACACCTACACCAACATACAGCCCCCACACCTACACCAACATACAGCCCCCACACCTACACCTACACCAACATACAGCCCCCACACCTACACCAACATACAGCCCCCACACCTACACCAACATACAGCCCCACACCTACACCAACATACAGCCCCCCACACCTACACCAACATACAGCCCCCACACCTACACCTACACCAACATACAGCCCCCACACCTACACCAACATACAGCCCCCACACTACACCAACATACAGCCCCTACACCTACACCAACATACAGCCCCTACACCTGCACCAACAACACAGCCCCCACACCTACACCAACATACAGCCCCACACCTACACCAACATACAGCCCCTACACCTACACCAACATACAGCCCCTACACCTACACCAACATACAGCCCCTACACCTACACCAACATACAGCCCCTACACCTACACCAACATACAGCCCCCACACCCCACACAACATACAGCCCCTACACCTACACCAACATACAGCCCCTACACCTACACCAACATACAGCCCCTACACCTACACCAACATACAGCCCCTACACCTACACCAACATACAGCCCCTACACCTGCACCAACAAACAGCCCCCACACCTACACCAACATACAGCCCCCACACCTACACCACATACATACAGCCCCCACCCTACACCAACATACAGCCCTCACACCTACACCAACATACAGCCCCCACACCTACACCACATACAGCCCCCACACCTACACCAACATACAGCCCCCACACCTGCACCAACATACAGCCCCTACACCTACACCAACATACAGCCCCCACACCTGCACCAACATACAGCCCCCACACCTGCACCAACATACAGCCCCCACACCTACACCAACATACAGCCCCACACCTACACCAACATACAGCCCCTACACCTACACCAACATACAGCCCCCACACCTACACCTACACCAACATACAGCCCCTACACCTACACCAACATACAGCCCCCACACCTACACAACATACAGCCCCCACACCTACACAACATACAGCCCCCACACCTACACCAACATACAGCCCCCACACCTACACAACATACAGCCCCCACCCTACACCAACATACAGCCCCCCACACCTACACCAACATACAGCCCCCACACCTACACCAACATACAGCCCCCACACCTACACCAACATACAGCCCCCACACCTACACCAACATACAGCCCCCACACCTACACCAACATACAGCCCCTACACCTACACCAACATACAGCCCCCACACCTACACCAACATACAGCCCCCACACCTACACCAACCTACAGCCCCTACACCTACACCAACCTACAGCCCCTACACCTACACCAACATACAGCCCCTACACCTCCACCAACATACAGCCCTCACACCTACACCAACATACAGCCCCCACACCTACACCAACATACAGCCCCTACACCTACACCAACATACAGCCCACACACCTACACCAACATACAGCCCCCACACCTACACCAACATACAGCCCCCACACCTACACCAACATACAGCCCCCACACCTACACCAACATACAGCCCCCACACCTACACCAACATACAGCCCCCACACCTACACCAACATACAGCCCCTACACCTACACCAACATACAGTCCCACACCTACAACACCAACATACAGCCCCCACACCTACACCAACATACAGCCCCCACACCTACACCAACATACAGCCCCTACACCTACACCAACATACAGCCCCACAGGGGCTGTATGTTGGTGTAGGTGTAGGGGCTGTACGTTGGTGTAGGTGTGGAGGCTGTATGTTGGTGTAGGTGTGGGGGCTGTATGTTGGTGTAGGTGTAGGGGCTGTATGTTGGTGTAGGTGTAGGTGTTGGGGGCTGTATGTTGGTGTAGGTGTAGGAGCTGTATGTTGGTGTAGGTGTTGTGGGCTGTATGTTGGTGTAGGTGTAAGGTGTGGGGGCTGTATGTTGGTGTAGGTGTGGGGGCTGTATGTTGGTGTGG
>WNGS01007643.1:0-12353 GCA_020271785.1 Procambarus virginalis
TTTCTCATTTTTCCAAGGACCTCTGAAGGATAGTCCTCGCCATACGCAATATTATGTCTGTTAAGCAGACCTGAGGGGAAATTGCATGAATGAACAGTAAACAGATGAAGGGGTTGGTGTTAATTGATTGGTGGATGGCAGTATTCAAGGCTAATTGAACATAGGGAAGGTGTTCATCCCAAGAGAAAGCATCATGTGCAGCAAGTATTGCAAGCATATCCTTGACTGAACGATTAGTACGTTCCGTCATGCCGTTTGCTTGTGGGTGGTTGGCTGTTGTAAAAGCCGAAGTTGTCTCTAAAATTCTACAAACTTCCCTAAATATATTTCCATTGAATTCTTGACCTCGGTCAGAGACTAAAACTTTAGGAGGTCCGAATACAGTAACGAACCTACGCAAGAACGCATCTACAACCGTACGAGAATCCTTCTGAGGTAATGCAACTAGTGTAGTGTACCTAGACAGATGGTCAACAAGTACCAACACGTATCTGTTACCCGAATGACTGTGGTGTAAATCAATCAAATCGGCCCCCACACGATCTAAAGGCTCACGAATTTCAGGAAATTCCTGAATTGGGGCTTTTACCTTAAGGGTACCTTTCCTCCTCTGGCAATGAGGACGTGACTTCACATATTGGATTACCTCAGAAAGTAACCCTGGGAAATAAAATAGAGACTTTGCATTTAAGTGAGTTTTAAAGACACCCGGATGCCCTGCAACTTTAGATGCATGAGATGCTTTAGTTGCAACTTTCGATGCAAGCTTTAACGCCGATGACCGCAACGCGTCCAAATAACTAGCTGGAATACTGCCCTATCGTTATGGCTATTTACGTAATACAGGACGCCCTGTTTCATTTCAAAATCATGAATAGGTAATTTTCGGTTCTTTTTAGGATATTTTCCTCCTTCCAAATACTCAATAATCTCTTTCCACCTAGGCTCGCTGATCTGGTATTCTCTCGTTTTATCTGATGGAATGGTTTCAATATTTGGTTAATTTTAACTGTGCGATATTTCTACTCAAGGTATCTGGCACAACATGTGCTGGACCAGGCTTTTACAAAATCTGGAATGAGTGGGCCGAAAGTTTATGAGACCAGCGTGACATTCGTAGGCATTTAGTGCGCTTTTTAAATATATGTCTTAACGCTCGATGGTCTGTGTAAATTACGAAATGACGCTGAAATAGGTATTGCTCGAAATACCTAACTGACTCTACTACTGCCAGTGCCTCCCGATCCGAGGCCGAATAACGAACTTCAGGTCCCTTGACATTTCTACTGAAATAGGCTACCGGATGGGGTAAATTATCCGCATCTCGCTGAATTAAGCACTCGCCAATAGCTATACCGCTGGCGTCAGTGTGCACCTTCCACTCTTTATCGAAATCAGGAATGGCCAGTACCGGTGTCGTAATTAGTTGGCTCTTCAGTTTCCGATAGGCTTCGTCATGTTCAGATTCCCAAACAAACTTCGCATTTTCTTTGTCAGATCAGTCAGGGGTGCTGAAATGCCAGCGAAACCTTTAATGTGACAACGAAAATATCCGGCCGCCCCAAAAAAATCTACGTACGTCCTTTGCTGTCCTTGGAGTAGGCATGTCAGCAATGGCGCGCAAGAGGCTGGGTCAGGTCGAATACTATCTGTGCACACCTGGAACACCAGAAATTTGAATTTCTGGGCCGCCAGGGTGCATTTCTAAATGTTAAGCTTGAAACCCGCCCGATCTAACAAAGTCAAATTCTCAGTTAAGTCTTGTAGGTGTTCCTCAAACATCCTGGAATATATCACAACATCATCCAGGTACGCTAACGAATGCCTTCCCAAGACTGGGTTTAAGATGAAATTGATGGCCCTCTGAAACGACGAAGGTGCTGTCTTTAAACCGAACGGCATCCTATGAAATTGATAAGTGTGCCTAACATCCGAGAATGCTGTTTTGTCCCTATCTTGTTCCGCCACCGGAATCGCCCAATACGCGGATTTTGCGTCAAGAGTTGAGAAATACTTTGCAGCACCAAATTGATCTATTATCTCCTGTATTCGGGGCAACGGATACACATCACCCTTAGTTATTTCGTGTACCTTCCGGTAGTCAACACAGAAGCGGTAACTACCATCAGATTTACGAACTAACACAACAGGAGAGAGCCACGGTGACGTACTAGGCTCTATTACGCCCTGCCTCAACATTTTCTGGCACTCCTCCCTGATGATATTCTTTGCCTGTTCCGGCAACCTCCACTGTCTTGTGTACACAGGCAAATGATCACCAGTTGGAATGGTGTGCTCAATCTTATCAAGGAGACCAATTTGGTCATCCTCTGTCGCAAACAATTTAGGGAATTTTCGCAAAACTCCTCTCAACAACTTCCTATCTGTCAGTGGGACATGTTGCAAATCGAGTGCCGAAATTAACTTCTCTACATCTTCTACGTTACGTGAACTATTTATCTCATATTTTAATTTCGATGGTGCCGTATTGTCAGTCATGTTTAACGCACTACATTGTGCTGTGATGGGCGGCGTCTCAGTTGACTCATGGTGAAAGATTCCCGTGTCATCCACCATGGTTCCCTCAGATACCCTATCACCTGCCCTGAAGCGAAAAGTCTTATGTGAAAGTTGACAACTGGAATGAGTGCTCCTTTATCAAGCACTATAAATAAATTATGAGGAATTAATACCTATCACATCTCCCAGCTACCTGAAGGGTGGTACCTGGTTAGATGTGACGTCCCATGGCTACTTTAATAAATTTAACCGAATGTGGTGGGCAACATTGCTTGGTCAATGCATGCAATGCACATGACCTCTAACGGTTTCTGGAAGAGAGTTAAAAATCAATTTTAAATAGTGTGCATTATATTTTGCTTCCTCTTATTTGAAGCTACAACTGGGGATGGTCGATCATCTCTACTGGGGTAGGAAGTCTGTCCCAACTGCAACCTGCAGTTCTTAGCCCCTTTTTGAGCAGACAAGGAATAATCAAACCGCGACAGAAAATCAGTCCCCATTACGATGTGACCAGGAAAATCAAGGTTCTCTACGATCGTACATGTGCGAGGTTGCAATTCAACACCAATTTCAAAGTTAATGGTGCCTTGACCCACGATATCAATCTTTTCCCCATTGACTGCTGTTAATGTCTTTGCACTATGCTTAAGACGTGCATATTTAAATTCGCTAAAGACTGACTTTTTAATTAGAGTTGCCTGGCTTCCTGTATCAACAAAAAGTGTCAATCTCACACCTTCCATTTCACTTCAAAAGTAGGCCTACCATCTCTTGGGGCCCTCCTTTCATTCTTTCGTTCTAACAAATGGACAATCCCTCTGTAGGTGTCCGCGCTTCCCACAGGAGTAACACGCCCGCGGTTCCTTGTTGGTACCCCGTGCAGGGTGGCCCGAACGTGCAGCTGTGGTCTGTTTCCTGCCTGACGAACCCGCTCCACAGTCGTTCGTCTTTCCCCCATCGTCTTTACGTACCGCCTCAACAATTAGGGACGACAGAGCCCCAGTCCTCTCCGTACGCATCTATATGTCCAATACTGTGGCGGCATGATTTTTTTTCTACCACAGACGTGGCCACACATTCACAATGCTAACCAGCATATATACATTTTCTTCTGTCCTCCATGGACAGGGTTAGAGATGTGTTAAACATATAGTTCAGGGGTTTATTGAACAATCAACCACAGAAGGTGATTCGGTGCTTTTAAAATGCTAAGCTAACCTACATACGTAAATACATAGGTACACAGATTTACGTATGCCCTTCATAAAGTGTTCGATGTGTCATTAATGTGCATTTACAAAGGTGAAATGTAATTCTGATCAGGTTCCATATATACTTTATACACATACATATACATACACACACACACACACACACACACACACAATATATATATACATACATGTATACATACTGTGACGGTAAAGTAGTGGAGTATGGTGTTCGGCAGTCTTCCACTGGCAGATGTCAAAGCCAGTTCACATATAAATTAATAAAAAAAAGAAAAAAAGAATGACTGCTTGTCTGATAATCTGTGGTAAGGTAAGGGAAGAGACACGAAACAATAATAAACAATGACATTTAATTATTCTAGAAAACAAATTTAAATAAAGACAATACCTTGGCTGAATAACGTGACTGGATAACAAGTGAAAAAGAAATAACATAAAAATGAATTACGTTAACCGGAGGGCAATATGGAACACAAGTGAAATATAAAATAGTCAATATATAAGAATGGTGCTGGGAATATATGAGCAAGCTAACAACCGCTATTTGATCACACAAGGTGAGTCAACTAGATGTTATCAGCCAGAGCACAAGATATATTCTGATGGTGGTACTGCAAGTCGACCCCGACATCGCCTTGGCGTGGAACGTGGTTGGTGCAGGGCTGGAGTGGTGTGTTCTCGAACGGCCAATGAGAATGCAGGAAGGCCGGCAACTCGGTAGTTTGAGACTGGGACTGCAGCAGTAGAAGGGTCGGCGCGGAGACCAGGTGTGCAGGAGAGGGGGAGTGCAGGTGCGTGTGGCTGTCTTGATATATACGTTTAAGCTACTGTAAAACGTATCTTGAATGTTGCTGGGAACGTAATGTATATAGGGAAGAGCAGGCTCAATCTCTGGGAAGAGATTATCGTCACAACTCTCCCCCGAAGCCTGCGGTTCCGGTGTAGTCACGTTCTCGGGAGGTAGAGTGGTAGGTGGAGCTGCCTCTACCTCATGAACTCTGGAGAGGGCGTCGGCGATGATGTTATCAGGCCCCTTGATGTAACAAATTTTCAGATTGAAGCCTTGAAGATATAAAGCCCATCGCAGCAGACGTTGGTTATTGAATTGGGCTTGATGTAGGAAACGTAGAGGATTGTGGTCCGAATAGATGGTAGTGGACCTAGCACCTTGCAGATATGGTGCAAAGTGGTGCAAGCTCAGGACGATGGAAAGAAGTTCCTTCTCTATAGTGCTGTAGTTTTTCTGATGAGGCTTCAACTTGTAGCTATAGTAGCTGACAGGTAGAACCTCCTCGCCTCGTTGCTGCATTAAGACACTCCCGATGCCGGTACCACTGGCGTCGACATGGAGGATGAAAGGCTTCTTGGTATCTGGTGAGGCGAGAATAGGATTAGAACAGAGGAGGAATTTGAGTTGTTCGAAAGCAACGGTTTGCTCCCTGGTCCAATTATACCGTTGCTTGGGACTGGTTAAGGTGATTAAGGGTGTTGCAACAGTGCTAAAGTTCCTCACAAACCTACGGTAATAAGAAGCAAGACCAAGGAAGCGCAGGAGCTGCTTCCTGGTAGTAGGCTGTGGATACTCTCTGATGGCTTGAGTGTGGATATTTAACGGAGCCAGGCTGCCACTCCCTATAACGTGACCCAGATACCGCACTTTACCTTTGGCAAAAGTGGACTTGCCCAGATTGATGGTGAGGCCGGCTTTCAGGAGCTTGGTGAACAATCGTTGCAGCTGGAGCAGGTGTTCGCTCCAGGTGTTGGATGCTACAACGATATCATCCAAATAGGCGTAGGTGTTGTCCAAGCCCTGGATGACGCGGTTGACAGCTCTCTGAAAGGTGGCCGGGGCATTGCAGAGTCCAAAGGGAAGCCGGTTATATCTGAAAAGTCCGAAAGGGGTGATAAAGGCAGACAGTTCCTTAGCTCGCTCCGTTAAACACACCTGGTAATAGCCCTTGAGTAAGTCCACCTGGGACAGGTAGCGGGCATTACCAATGGCGTCAAGGATGTCGTCGATCCTAGGTAATGGATATGCATCCTTGACTGTGACTTTATTGAGTTTCCTATAATCAGTGCAAAGCCGGATCTTACCGTGAGGTTTGGGAACCAAGATACATGGTGAGGCCCAGGGGGACTCACAGGGGGTAGCCAGTCCATGGTCCAAGAGGTACTGTACCTCAACACGCATGACTTCCTTCTTGCTAGGGCTGATTCGGTAGAATGGTTGGCGAATCGGCTGGGTGTCAGGTAGCAGTTGGATGTCGTGCCGAGTCACAGTACACTCTTGTGGATCATCTCGAAACAACTCTTGATGTTCTCTGATGAGCTTGATGAGTGAAGCACTATTATCGTCCTGAAAGTGATTGTGAATGTCAGTAAGGATTTCCGAATTAGAAAGCGCTGTCTCAGTGTCAGTGCTTTCGGAAGGAGAAGCAGGGAAGGTCTCACTGTGGCTATATGGACCTGTAAAGGTGGAATATGTGGTTAGCACAGTGGGAGGAACACCATGGTAAAGTTTCAGCAGATTGATGTGGCACAGCTGGGTCTTCCGCCGCCTATCAGGGGTCTCGAGAACGTAGTTGAAGTTGTTCCGGCACTCCTTAATACGGTAGGGTCCTGAAAACCTGTTTTGTAAAGGAGAACCTGGGATAGGGAAATAGGCAAGAACTAAGTCTCCCGGTTTAAACTTCCTTACTTGGCAGTGCTGGTCGTAACGAGTCTTCATCCTCTCTTGGGCTTTCTGTAGGTTGTTGCTGGCAAAGGAATGGACTCTCTCTAGAATGTGTCGGAGGTTTCGAAGAAACTGGGGCACATTCTGATGCTCACTGAAGGTGGCATCACGTAGAGAATCCTTGAAAGCCTTGAGAGGTGTACGGCACTTACGTCCGTAGAGCATCTCATAAGGAGATACTCCTAGTGACTCGTTGGGAAGACTTCTGAAAATACACATGATGAGATCAAGTTGCCTATCCCAATCCTTTGAGGTCTCATTACAAAACTTTTTTAAGAGTGCCTTGATAGTCTGATGACTACGTTCAAGAGAACCCTGTGAAGCAGGATGATAGGGGCTGGACAGTACCTGTTTCATGTTGAACTCCTCCAGAGTCCGTTTGAAGAGATCACTGGTGAAGTTGGTGCCACAGTCGCTCTGAATCTCCCTCGGAAATCCATACTGGGTGAAGATTTTCAGTAAATTCTTCACCACTGTAGCAGCCGTAATATTTTTCACTGGAACTGCTATCGGGAATCTGGTGGTAGGACACAGGATGGTTAAGATATAGGCGTTGCCGGCACTGGTCCGAGGCAAAGGACCAACACAGTCAATAATAAGTCTGTGGAACGGTTCCTCAGGCACCTGGATGGGTGTCAGTGGTGCTCTGGGAATTGAAACGTTTGGTTTACCTGCCTTCTGACACACGTGACACAGTTTGACATGTTGCTTGACATCATTAACCATACCTGGCCAGTAGTAGTCTTGTCGAATCCCATGGTAAGTCTTGTTGAACCCGTAGTGTGATAGAGCTCCGTGGGCCAGGTGTAGAATCGTGGGCCGCAGGCTGGTAGGAATCACTAGTTGTTCAGCGTTTGCCCAATCGTCCTCCTCCTTCAGTTTACTGGGTATCGGCGATAGAGTAACTCGTTCTCCAAAAAGAACCCAGGAATACTGTCGGATTGAGTCTCAGCCTGAAAGAATAATGGTGTCAAGGTAAGATCTTCCCTCTGTAACTTACGGAACTCCAAAGCGGTCAGATTAGGGGGTAGTTTCGAAGGGTCTTGAGGGACAGCGGTAGCAGTAGAGTCAGCTGGCTGTGGTCGTGCAGCTTGAGCACGGGTGGTCACCATAACAGGAGGAGAAACTTCATCACTCTCTTGAACCTTTGCTGGAACATGCTTAAAAATTGGATTATCCAACACAGAGTTACCCACCTGGGGTTTGTCCTTGACGATCAGGTTGGTCGGTTGCAGGTCTTCTGCCAAGTCGTTGCCCAGGAGAAGTTGCACTCCAGGCATGGGAAAAGGCTTTTCCCTGACGGCGACTTGGACTTCACCGGTCACGAAGCAACAATCCAGGTGGACTCTGGAAGAGGATAAGGAGTAGTAGCAGTAAGGTCAGTGATGAATACAGTCTCTCCTGTGTAGGCGACGTTGGGCACAGCTGATTTCAAGACGATCGATTGAAGAGCCGCTGTGTCCCTCAAGATCTTTAGTCCAAAACGTCCCTCAGAATCTGAACCGTGGGTAGAGATAGTTCCTGGATACAGATGTTTGCTAAAGAGAGACAGATCATTAACATGAACACCAATATTCATTACAGGCTTACCGGACTTAGGGGAGTAGGTTTGGGCTTAGTGTATTCTGTGTTACCTTTAGATTGGGACTTACCACATTTTTCTATGGTATGTCCATAGAGTCGACAATACCTACAGTACAGTTGAGAGGTACCTTGATCTGGGCTCACTTTCTCGTAACTGTACCAAGACTTCTTACTGGTAGGCTGTTCTGGTGTCAGCCGGTGGATGAGGCTGTAAGTGTCAGCTGACTTCGCGCATTTCACCAAATCGGTCTCTTCCTTGTCTGCTAAGTATAGGCGGACAGGAGGAGGTACACGCCTCAAGAATTCTTCAACCAGCATGAGGTTGATAAGCTCTGGAAAAGTAGAGACATGTGCTGCCTCCAGCCATTTCATGAAATATCTCCGTTTGGTGTTAGCAAATTCTAAGGTGGTGGTACTTGCCTTTACGTAGTCACGGAACTTTCGTCGGTAGCTTTCGGTGGAGAGAAGGTAGGCGTGCAACACAGCTTGCTTCAGGGTGGTGTAGTCGTTTTCAGATGCCAAAGTGCTGAGTGTGACTGCTGCTCTACCTGTTAGATGTACTCGGAGAAGGGTAGCCCATTGGTCGTCAGGCCAACTAAGTTGATTAGCAAGGGTCTCAAAAGTAGCGAAAAAAACATCAACCTCCGTTTCGACGAACGGGGGCATTAACTTACTTGCATGGGAGACATTGAAACTTGGAGGAAGACTAGCTGCAGCTTGTTGAAGTTGGGCTTGGTGTGTAGCGTCCAACGTGAGTTCTCGGCCATGACATTCTAGAGCTGTTTCTGCCTGCCGTTTGTCGTGTTCACGTTGCATCTCTAGTTGTTGTCGACTTGTTTCAAGTTGTACTTTTTCACGCTCTTTGAATAAGTCCAACTCATGTTCTTGCTGTCCTTTGAGGAGGAGGGCCTCTCTTTCACTCTCTTCTTTCCTCAGTGCGGCCTCTCGCTCTTTGAGGCGGATTTCTTCTTTCTTGAGTTGTAGAGCTTCTTTCGCCAGGGCAGCTTCACGCTCTTGTTCTTCCTTTCTGATGGCAGCTGCTTCCTTTTGTTGCTGTATGGCGGCTTGCTGTTGTTGTAGAGCGGCTTGCTGTTGCTCCTTCTCGAGCTTTGCTAGCTCGATTTTGAGTTTCATTGCCGTCAAATCATGCTTATCTGAAATGGTATATTGTTCGTGAGTATCAGAATCTATAGTACCTTCTTCCAAAAGATGATCCAGTATCATATTATGTTTGGCATATTTGTTGGCTCCATCGGGAACTTCCAAGTGATACTCATGTGCAAGAATTATCAATTCGACCCTCCTAGCATGACGTAAGTTCCCTATTTCACCTTCTGGATCTGTCTTGAAAGCTTGCATACGAAACATGGTGAAATTAGCATATAAATGAGACACGAATATACTGTGATGATATGGTGAATGTCAGAAACAGGAAACGTGGCAACTGATACCTATCCTGTGGAATTGTTAATAATTAAAGTTAATTCAAGATGGTAAATGATTAAGGTCGCAGGAAATCTTGTACCCGGTACTCACTGTGGGAGGATAAAGGCAAGAAAATCCTACTAATTAGTTGAAACTGAGTTTCGAAAAACAGTGAAACACTAAATGGTTCCAAAGTATTTTAGGTAGTCCAAAAATGTAATCATACCTTGCCGAGTCACTATAGAACATAAGCAAGTTACCCACTGAAATTAAATATGGTACTGACAGAATTAGCGAACTTTGTGCTCAAAAGAAAGAAAGCTAATTCCCTACCTTAAGTAAGTACCATCAATTCTGACCGACGAGTAGGGGTGCGAGTGTCAACTGGTGACGAGAACTATTGGCGAGGTCCCAACTCACCAATAAAAGTCCGTGCGAGAGGAACAATGGCCCTCTTTATCCTCCTAGAGTAGGATTGCAGAAATTAGGTGCTATTGACCCGGAGACAGACCACAGTACCAGGGTACCTATATGATAATCTGTCGAAAATATGAGAAATAGCTGAGGGACAAAAGATGTTAAACACGGGTAATAACATGGAGGGGGAGACGACCAATTAAGAGTATGACTGCGGCCTACAGTCACCATGTAATCCAAAGTTGTCTCACACTCACCATATGCTACTCCTGTAATGCACAATATACACAGCACCATATGAATAATAAAAGTGATTAGTGTAAATATTGAAAGCAAGGGAATGAAAGCCAAGTACGCTTACTACAATTACCAATACCTGAGTGCAGCTCCTAGGACAGGCCCCCAATTATATGTGACGGTAAAGTAGTGGAGTATGGTGTTCGGCAGTCTTCCACTGGCAGATGTCAAAGCCAGGTCACATATAAATTAATAAAAAAAAGAAAAAAAATGACTGCTTGTCTGATAATCTGTGGTAAGGTAAGAGAAGAGACACAAAACAATAATAAACAATGACATTTAATTATTCTAGAAAACAAATTTAAATAAAGACAATACCTTGGCTGAATAACGTGACTGGATAACAAGTGAAAAAGAAATAACATAAAAATGAATTACGTTAACCGGAGGGCAATATGGAACACAAGTGAAATATAAAATAGTCAATATATAAGAATGGTGCTGGGAATATATGAGCAAGCTAACAACCGCTATTTGATCACACAAGGTGAGTCAACTAGATGTTATCAGCCAGAGCACAAGATATATTCTGATGGTGGTACTGCAAGTCGACCCCGACATCGCCTTGGCGTGGAACGTGGTTGGTGCAGGGCTGGAGTGGTGTGTTCTCGAACGGCCAATGAGAATGCAGGAAGGCCGGCAACTCGGTAGTTTGAGACTGGGACTGCAGCAGTAGAAGGGTCGGCGCGGAGACCAGGTGTGCAGGAGAGGGGGGAGGGGGAGTGCAGGTGCATGTGGCTGTCTTGATATATACGTTTAAGCTACTGTAAAACGTATCTTGAATGTTGCTGGGAACGTGATGTATATAGGGAAGAGCAGGCTCAATCTCTGGGAAGAGATTATCGTCACAATACATATATATACACACACACATGCATTCACATACATTTGTCTCTTTTACTCTGACGGAGTGAGATAGCTGATAGAGAAACTAGTGTGCAATTAAGCACTTAATCACTGAAGGTGATGAAGGTGCTTTTACAAGCTCAGGTTATATAGTTACATCACATACATACATTGTATGTGATGTAACTTAAGTGACTGAAGGTAAACCTGAGCTTCATCTGCCGACACTTTCTCCTTATATCTGTCCCTAATCACTTGGACAAACTGTGGCAATGTCTTCAGGTGCCGAAACTCTTTCAACCTCGCCAGTGGACCGGCTACGTCCACGAAAGCCCCCATAGCGAGAGTAATTTTCAGCTCATCATTTGGAACAGCCTCCAGCATCGCACTAATCTTCCAGAGTCAGTCTTCCACCCGGCGGTTGCGTTCCACCTTGTTGGACGGCAACCCTTTACCTCTGAGTGTCGGCAGAGTCATCTTAGGAATCAGACTCATAATTTCCTGTGTGTGTGACGCGGGGCTAAGGATAATGTGGGAACAGGGGAGGGGGAAGAGAGACATCTGAAATAATGTGTGTCTTTCCTAGTCTCCTCTCACCGGTCTCAACGAGGAAATAGTCCCTGAATGACTTCGAATTTCTCCAGCTCTCCTCACAACTGTGTCTCGGAAGAGAAGGATTACCAGAGAAGTGGAAGACCCGAGTTGACTGCTTTCAGGACAGGTGAAAGAGCGAGCAATCGCAACAAATTCTCTGAGGAAGAGGAGGCAAGATGTCTCAAACAGAAAGAATGTTTTGCTATTTTGATTATAGAACATGTGTGTTTAGTTTCAGTTGCTAGTAATCAATAATTTATAATTCAAATTAAAAAAAAAAGTAGAATTTAGGTCGATTAGCAGACACAAATTGTAAATATATAGTATGACATTGGACAAAACAGCTTACAAACAAAAAGTCAGAGAGAAGTATACAAAATAGACAGCGGTTGTGGGACGGTGATCCATCACCACCACCACCGAACACCACCTCCGAACCTAGACAGAATGAGAGAGTTAGGAGGGCAGTGGAGGAGTCTGCAGCCACCTCCACTACTATGCCTCCTCTCTCACTCCATACGAGGTGAAACAGGTGAGGTGGTGATCGGAGGTGTTGTGGGGCGGTGATCGGTGGTGTTGTGGGGCGGCGATCGGTGGTGTTGTGGCGGCGATCGGTGGTGTTGTCGGGCGGCGATCGGTGGTGTTTCTTGGGCGGCGATCGGTGGTGTTGTCGGGCGGCGATCGGTGGTGTTGTGGGGCGG
>WNGS01007643.1:37739-62387 GCA_020271785.1 Procambarus virginalis
GAAGGAAGGAAGGAAGGAAGGAAGGAAGGAAGAAGAAGGAAATGAGGGAGAATGTAAGGTGATGGGGAGGGAGAGAAATGACATGGATGCAGGAGCAGGAGTGAGGGAGAGGTAGAGGATGAGTGTTAGAGAGGTGTGTGTGTGTGTGTGTGTGTGTGTGTGTGTGTGTGTGTGTGTGTGTGGTGTGTGTGTGTGTGTGTGTGTGTGTTTGTGTGTGTGTGTGTGTGTGTGTGTGTGTGTACTCACCTATTTGTACTCACCTATTTGTGCTTGCGGGGGTTGAGCTTTGGCTCTTTGGTCCCGCCTCTCAACTGTCAATCAACTGTGTACAGATTCCTGAGCCTACTGGGCTCTATCATATCTACACTTGAAACTGTGTATGGAGTCAGCCTCCACCACATCACTGCCTAATGCATTCCATCCGTTAACTACTCTGACACTGAAAAGTTCCTTCTAACGTCTCTGTGGCTCATGTGGGTACTCAGTTTCCACCTGTGTCCCCTTGTTCGCGTCCCCCCAGTGTTGAATAGTTGTCCTTGTCTACCCGGTCGATTCCTCTGAGGATTTTGTAGGTTGTGATCATATCTCCCCTTACTCTTCTGTCTTCCAGTGTCGTAAGGTGCATTTCCCGCAGCCTTTCCTCGTAACTCATGCCTCTTAGTCTGGGACTAGTCTAGTGGCATACCTTTGGACTTTTTCCAGCTTCGTCTTGTGCTTGACAAGGTACGGGCTCCATGCTGGGGCTGCGTACTCCAGGATTGGTCTTACATATGTGGTGTACAAGATTCTGAATGATTCCTTACACAGGTTCCTGAACGCTGTTCTGATGTTAGCCAGCCTCGCATATGCCGCAGATGTTATCCTTTTATGTGGGCTTCAGGAGACAGGTTTGGTGTGATATCAACTCCTAGACTCTTCTCTCTGTCCGTTTCATTAAGTACTTCATCTCCTATTCTGTATCCTGTGTCTGGCCTCCTGTTTCCACTGCCTAGTTTCATTACTTTGCATTTACTCGGGTTGAACTTCAACAGCCATTTGTTG
Organism: Procambarus virginalis; assembly: GCA_020271785.1. Taxonomy (NCBI): domain Eukaryota; kingdom Metazoa; phylum Arthropoda; class Malacostraca; order Decapoda; family Cambaridae; genus Procambarus; species Procambarus virginalis. The sequence continues at coordinate 38,781 of WNGS01007643.1, forward strand.
GACCATTCACTCAGTCTGTCTAGGTCGTCTTGTAGCCTCCTACTATCGTCCTCAGTTTCAATCCTCCTCATAATTTTTGCATCATCGGCAAACATTGAGAGAAACGATTCTATACCCTCTGGGAGATCATTTACATATATCAGAAACAGTATAGGTCCAAGGACTGACCCCTGCGGGACTCCACTCGTAACGTCTCGCCAATCTGAGACCTCACCCCTCACACTGACTCTTGTCTCTGTTGGTTAGGTACTCCTGTATCCAAGGAGTACCTTCCCTTTCACTCCAGCCTGCATCTCCAGCTTTTTCACTAGCCTCTTGTGTGGCACTGTATCAAAGGCTTTCTGACAATCCAAAAATATGCAGTCTGCCACCCTTCTCTTCTTGCCTTATTTTTGTAGCATGGTCGTAGAATTCAAGTAACCCTGTGAGGCAGGACCTGCCATCCCTGAACCCATGTTGATGCTGTGTTACAAAGTTCCTTCGCTCCAGGTGTGCCACTAGCTTTCTTCGCACAATCTTCTCCATCAGCTTGCATGGTATGCAGGTTAGGGACACTGGCCTGTAATTCAGTGCCTCCTGTCTATCCCCTTTCTTGTATATCGGGACTACATTAGCTGCTTTCCAAATTTCTGGCAGTTCCCCTGTTGCCAGAGATTTGTTATACACTATGGAGAGTGGTAGGCACAGTTCTTCTGCTCCTTCCTTAAGTATCCAGGAGAGATTCCATCTGGGCCTATAGCCTTTGTCACATCCACTCTAGTAAACACTTTCTTACTTCCCCGCTTGTAATCTCAAACTCTTCCAGTGGTTCCTGGTTAGCTATCCCCTCTCCTAACTCTGGGTTTCTCCTTGTCTAGGGTGAAGACCTCTTGGAATTTCTTATTCAGTTTTTCTCACATACTCTGAATGTGTGTGTGGTATTGGTAATGTGTGGTGTGTGTGTGTGTGTGTGTGTGTGTGAGTTTGTGTGTGTGTGTGTGTGTGTGGTGTGTGTGTGTGTGTGTGTGTGTGTGTGTTGTGTGTGTGGTGTGTGTTGAGTGTGTGTGTGTGTGTGTGTGTGTGTGTGTGTGTGTGTATGTGTGTATTCACCTAGTTGTGCTTGCGAGGGTTGAACACTGCACTTTCGGCTCGTCTCTCAACTGTCACTCAACTGTTACTAACTACTAACTAATTCCCCCCCCCCCACACACACATACCAAGGAAGCAGCCCGTAGCAGCTGTCAAACTCCCAGGTACCTATTTACTGTAACAGGAACATCAGGGTAAAAGAAACTCTGCTCATTTGTTTTTCCGGCGGTGCCGGGGATTGAACTCCGGTCCCTAAGTCTAGAGCGCTGTCCACTCAGCCACCAGTGTGTGTGTGTGTGTGTGTGTGTGTGTGTGTGTGTGTGTGTGTGTGTGTGTGTGTGGTGTGTGTGTGTGTGTGTGTGTGTGTGTGTGTGTGTGTGTGTGTGTGTGTGTGGTGCGTGCGTGCGCGTGTTCACGTTAAAATTTCATTGGAACCATGAAAGCTCCCATGTCGTCGTCACGGAATGAGATTTTGTGTTCTCAAGTACACACACACGCACACACACACACACACACACACCTGTTGATTGACAATTGAGAGGCGGGACCAAAGAGCCAGAGCTCAACTCCCGCAAACACAACTAGGTGAGTACAACTAGGTGAGTACACATCGAGAATTTGGAACATGAAATACCTCTCGGGGCCAGTGACCATTGTGTCCTAGTCTTTGACTACATGATGGAATTCAAACTTGTGACCATGGGACAAGAGGTCTGGGAAAGGAGAGTTGACTACAGGAAAGGGAACTACAGGAGGATAAGGGACTATTTGGGAGAAGTGCAGTGGGAGGAAGAAATTGGAGGAAAAACAGTGCAAGATATGATGTACTTGGTCATACGGAAATACTAGGAGGCCGAAGAGAGATTTATACCAACAGTAATGGAAGAAAGTTAGAGGGAATATAGTAAAACATGGTTTAATAGACAGTGTCAGGAAGCAAAAGTGAGCAGCAGGCGGGAGTGGAGGAAGTACATAAGTCAAAGGACAGAGGGCAACAGGATCAGATGCAACAGAGCTAGGAACGATTACATTAACATAAGAAGATCATCGGAAAGAAATTATGAGAACGATATTGCGATCAAAGCGAAAAAACAACCTAAATTACTACTCAGCCATATAAGAAGAAAAATGTCGGTAAACGAACAAGTGACAAGACTAAGGAAAACAGAAGGGGCATATACAAAATCAAGGAAATCTGCGAGGCACTGAATGACAGTTTCCATGGTGTTTTCACAACCGAGCGTGAGCAATTCCATTGTTAGAAGAGATTACTAGATGAAAGACTATCAGATATAGAGGTGACAGCAGGGGGTAATGAAACAGTTGACAACACTGGATGCAATTAAAGTGGTTGGACCAGACAAAGTATCCCTGTGGATCCTAAAAGAGGCAGCATAGGCCATCAGCGTGTCTCTGGCAAGATCTTCAATGAATCACTTATGTCGGGAGAATTGCCCAATCGCTGGAAGAGGGCAAATGTTGTACCGATTTTCAAGAAAGGTGATAGGGAGGAGGCACTTAACTATAGACCACTGACAAGCAACCCCTGTAAATTACTTGAAAGAATAATGAGAATAAGACTGGTTGCACACCTAGAGAATGTTAGGTTAGTAAACAAACTTCAGCATGGGTTCTGGAAAGGTAAATCTTGCCTAACAAACCTTTTGGAATTCTATGATAAAATATCGAGGATAAGACAGAACAGAGAAGGTTGGGCAGACTGCATATTTCTGGATTGCCAGAAAGTCTTTGATACAGTACCACATATGAGGCTGCAATTCACACTCAAGAGGCAGGCGGGGGTGGGAGGAAAGGCCCTAGCATGGAAAAGGAACTACCTAACGGGAAGGAGCCAGAGAGTTACGGTCGGACGGGCGAACAGTAACTAGTGGAGTACCACAAGGATCGGTGCTGGGACCAATTCTATTTCTAATATATGTTAACGACATGTTGACAGGAATAGAGTCCTACATGTCGATGTTCGTGGATGACGCAAAGTTGATGAGAAGAATTGTGACAGATGAGGAGTGTAGGATCCTCCAAGAGGACTTGAACAGGTTGCAGAGATGGTCAGAGAAATGGCTACTGGAGTTCAACACGAGCAAATGTAAAGTTTGGAAATGGGACTAGATGATAGGAGACCAAAGGGAAAGTACACAATGAAGGGGAACTGCCTACCTGTGACGACGCGAGAAAGAGACCTGGACGTGGACGTAACACCTAATCTATCTCTTGAGGCACATATAAATAGGATAACGACAGCAGCGTACTCTACACTGGCAAAAGTGATAACATAATTCAGAAACTTAAGTAAGGAGGCATTTAGGGTGCTTTACACTGCCTCTGTGTGGCCAGTCTTAGAGTGTGCCGCCTCATCGTGTCCTCATCTGAAGAAACACATAAGGAAACTGGAAAAGGTTCAGAAGTTTGCAACGAGACTCGTCCCAGCGTTACGAGGGATGGGGTATGAAGAGCGCCTGAAGGAACTGAGCCTTACGACACTAGAAAAGAGAAGGGAGAGGGGGGGGATATGATAGGAACGTATAAAATACTCAGGGGAATTGACTGAATGAACATAGACGAAATGTTCACTCGGAATAGTAACAGAACGAGGGGATATGGGTGGAAGCTGGAAACTCAGATGATTCACAGAGATGTTAGGAAGTTTTCTTTTAGCATGAGAGTAGTGGAAAAATGGAATGCACTGAAGGAGCAGGGTTGTGGAAGAAAATTCTATTCATAATTTTAAAACTAGGTATGATAGAAAATAGGACCGGAGTCGTTGCTGTAAACAACCAATGGCTCGAAAAGCGGGATTCAAGAATAAATGTTCGATCCTGCAGACACAAATAAGTGAGTACAAATAAGTGAGTACACACACACACACCACTGTTGTGGATCAGGTATAAGTAACCAACATGCCTATTCTGTATCAGCTATTGTCGGTTTTTGAGCTTGGGTCAACTTAATTGTTTATTGGGGTAATAATACCTATGAATAATTATTTTTCTTTGTATTAAAGATATTCAACAACACTGATGTATAATAATATATGTTTGATGGTGGAGGATAGACTGCATTTTCCAAAATGCATATAGTGTATATACGATATTAATATATATATGCTCATAGTGTTCTTTTACGAAGCTCGTGTGATCCTCTACAGGGTAACGATGCCGCCTTATGGAGACAGGTTTCAGCAGTTCTTTCAACAATCGGAGTCAAAAGTGCTTCAGACCCTTTCTCGCCTTATGGAGCTGATCCCTTCCGCTGAAGAAGGACTGAGACAAGCTATTGAAAAGAAGTAGGTGGACATTTCAGTGTTTATTAAGAGAAATAGTCATACATTTCCTGTATTTATGAAACGTCTGTGAAGAGCATTACTCCAATTCATGCATGTCTGTTTTAGGTGAATTGTGTCATGATTGCACATTGGCTGGAAGCATAGGCTGCTTCCGGTATGAGAGCTGTTCCCATTCATCAGCCGTTGCTTTGTGGTTTGTTCGTTCGTGCCCACTTGTTCTAATTAGATTAAGTATATTATGAATCAGTTCTAGTGTGATTGTGTGTAAGTTTAGGAATGATTACATGGTGAGAAGATCTCAGGAAGGCGAGAAAATGTTCCCGCCTGAACCAGCGACGTGCCAGAGTATCTAGAAGCTGTCAGATTACCATGATAGCCAAGAAGAACCCTACCTGTAGGAGCCAATCAGCATCGTGACGTCTTCCAATGCGGCCAGGAATTTAGCCGAGACTCGTCACTCAGCCTCGAGATATTAGAGGGAAATATTTTGTCGCCGGCGCTCCTCCCCATGTTGGACCTGCTTTCCTAATTCGATGCCCCATCAGTAGGACTGACCTAAGTATGGGTTGAGACGACAGCTAGCAGTAAGAGTTCAGGAGTTGGTCTCCAGAAAGCAGTTCGTCGGAGGCTTTTCATTACAGTATAACAGAACGACGAGACAAGTCGCTGCGACCGCGAGCAGCAGACCCGTGACGTGCTCAAAGTCGACTGTATGAGAGCCGACTAGTTTACAAGATCAAGAACGTGCCAGAAAAGAACGTCGATCTTCGTGTACCTGAGGAAGGTGACAATTTTGAAGGAGCTAGCAGAGGAAGCCGTGGTGATCCTTCAACAGCATCTTCGAAGGCATTACTATCAAGATAGAGTGTCCGATGAGCACATAGGTCTGGGCAGCTCGCCAGGAGTCGTGTGCAAACCATCAGCTGTGAGACAGACACCAAAAGTTACACATCACCGATAGTTTGGTGAACCCTGAAGGTAAGGGCAGTTCGTAGTGCGTCTTTTGTGTAAGCACCGGGACCAATGTGTTTGTCCCTGGGACCCAGAGGGGTAGCATAAGTTACAGTGAAAAACACACTTTAGTGAGGCAGCCGTGAGGTCCAGTACCTGAAGACCCCAGGCAGTTATGAGAAGACTGTTTTTATATTAGTGAAATTGTACACAGCAGTTTGAGGTGCTAGAGTTTGATGCCCCCAGGCAGTCAATGAAGGACTGGCCACATATGTAATGACAACAGTGACAATAGTTCTTTATTAGGTCCCATGTGTGAGGTGGATCCCAGGAACTTAACCAAAGGCGCAGGAAGTGTAGTATTATCGTCCAAAGCCTGTGACTACTTCAACAGGTAGTGGTTTCCGACTTCCACCAGGTGGCTTACACCCAGCCAGAGAAAGAAAAGTCCAAAAATTAAAAAAGGAAGGTCGCACCCACACCCACCCAGATTATTCCTGTTTTGGTAAAACAAGAACAGTCCAGTAACGTCGGCTCATTGTGCCTACTTTAGTGATATTCCACAAGACGGAATCAAAGTGAAAACCATGGTTTTAAGGACAGTTCCCATGAGTTCCTAGCTGGGAGGTATTAATGTGCCATGAGCCAGGCAGATTATTGTTGTTTTTGTTTCAGATTCAGCTACTCTGAACAAAAGTTCCAACCAGCACAGGGTATGGCGAGCCCGTAGAGCTCTAGATATTGGACGGTGAAATATGTAGGCCAAAGACATCCTTTTTATTTTATTGTGTTGGAACTATTTACATCACTATACGTACTAATGTATTTTGTGGTCTACTGTCTGAATTATAAAATGAGGGACGAGAGAAATGAATACCGCAATGAATGAGCAGGAGACATTGCTTCGTGAGTAATGAGTTTTTGAGTGATAATGGTTCAGAATTTATGTTAACATACATTATTTTTTCTTTCCTATTTCAAAGAAATGTTCATATCAGTATTATTGCATGAATAATAAACAATTATAAAGTATTAATATTTCATTTGATTGTGAGATACATATTTGGATTTTTAATATTCTGTACATGTGATTTCCTTCTGTTGATATATCTGAACAGTGGAAAATATTATGATACGTATGAATTAAGTAAAAACTACAATTAATTTCGTGACTTATGTTATGGGTGTTCCAATGGGGATGTAACGGGTATAGCCTAACACCAACTGAAACAACGGCTTAATATAAGAGAATGATCTCATGATATTCCCACAGTTGAATTGAATAGCTCATTGCAGTGCACAGTGCTCAAAACAATGCACCTGCCTGCAGTGCACAAGGACTATCTCTTTCATCCCTGAATGGAAGACTCATGTCCAACTCGTGTCGAATGCCCACAAGCCCAGGAACACATTGATCACGAGGAGGCCGCCGTATGCCAGGAGGAAGTAAATAAGGCGTGTTAAGAGTTTATGCCATAGTAAAGAGAGTCCGGGAGCACACCAGCTTCAAGGTGCCAGGCCGTTGGAAGAGGGGACGCCAGCGAGAAGGGAGAGATAAGTAGTGACCTTTGGGGTCAATCTCAACCGTCGGGAAGGAGATCCGTGACGTAGTTGCGATGTAGTCATGACGTCACTCTTCTACCCATCATGTTGAGGCCAATATCATTGGATCCGGCACTTGTGCTGCGACGCTATTGGTTAGTTTGTAGGCCTAGCAGTTGTGCCCCAGGAGGTCTTAGCAACTTCCTGCAGAGACCAGCACCGGCATTATTGTGAGGGAACATTGTATGTGGTTGACGTGTGTCGTTCTATCTATCGGCCAATAGACAAGGACACACCGTTCAAGTTACCCTCTGCATCTCATTCAGTAAACCAGCGCTCGCCCCAATTTATTTTTGTTGTTTTAGATTCAGCTGCTTGAAACAAAATATTCTTAGCAGCACTAAGGTGAGCCCGTCGTACTTACCTGGCAGAGGAGATGTATGCTAGCCCCAAATTGTCGACTTTGACTATATAATGTTTGAAGCCTTCGAGAGTGACAAAGATCTGTAAATTACCAGAACAAAACAGACTCAACAAATGTTAACTGATACCAAAGTGAGATCGAGATCATCCGTGAGTGACTCAGTGATCTAGAGTGAACTAAGGAAAGTGCCGCCGCCTAAGTACTCTGTGTGACTTTACCTCCGACACCAGCCAGGGGATAAAGTAACAGACAACACTCAAAGTCTCGCTCGTTCGTAACCGCTGCCAGCTCATCCCTCAATATATTATGTGACGTCACCACCTGCCAAACCCACTCACCTCTCGAACCCAGCATGATTTTGGGGGGACTGTGTTATTTACCTGCAATTGTGTTTACACATGACACCTGCGGTCAATATAAACACACAGCACGCCCCCTGTGAGTTTCAAGTATGGCTATGACGGGAAAGGCTGTCATCGTACTGTGCTCTCACGCGTGAACGAGCGTGATATAGTTATTATGTATGGTTATTGTCTGTCCTATTGACAGTGCCATTGTTAATTTATTGTGCATGATTATTGCCCGAGTATCCTGTTTAGAACTCCTGTGTCCTTTCGCACACCAGCATCGTCAAGTGTGCGATGCTGGTGTTAGTGATTGGTGATCAACCGTGTTCAGTTAGGGTTTTGTCCCAGAGTGGATCGATTAGTAAGACGCCAAGAGTCTTGCTAATGCGATAATAGCTTTGCTGACACAAATTTAAAATAAATCAAGCACCCGTTGTACTAGTGCTTAAGTTATAAATAAACTACCGTTACGCTTTATGCGGTGGTTCCTTTGAACCACTTCTAAATAAAGCCATTGCTCGCACATAAGCCTTCAGCCCCCTGGTGTCTTCAACACCGAACTGCCAATCAATAAACTATAAATTTTATTAGGACCCAGAGGAGTCTCTTAAAGTGATTCAGTTGCATTGATTAGATTCCCACGACCAACGTGGATCAGGACCCGGTGAAGCAAGTCTCAGAGGAGATCGCCCAGGACTCTTAATCAACCGTGCTCCTAACACGCTTGCTCTCTTGTTGCTGGATATTTTTTTTTTTTTACATGCATAGCATGCAGTTTAAATACAATAAAAACAATACAAACGATACAGAATACAGAACAGAACAAAATAAAACAATAGACCACCGGCCAGAAGGGCCGACAGCATAGCACAACAAAACAAACACGATAAACGCATAGAAAAATACATTATACATCAAGGCACAAAACATAATACAATGGCAAACTAGCAATCACAGTAGCTTCACAAAACAAAACCTTCATAAAACAAAACATACATCAAGAGGCATAACAGGAAACATAACCGGACAAACACAATAAATATCAAACAAAACAAAGAACAAACACGTACAACAGGTAAAGCAACATGAAAACACCAGGTCAAACGTACAGCACAGAAACATTACAGGAATAAAAACACTCACACAAACCATCCGCCCCGTAACAAAGGGCGAGGCCAAAATAAACAATAATAATAAACAAGCAAAACACGCACCCGCCCCGTAACAAACAAAGGGCGAGGCTAAAATAAACAATAATAATAAACAAGCAAAACACGCACACCAGAAAACAAAACAGGTACAAGTAACAACACACATGCACTGGCCTGAAGGACCGAGAATAAAACACAACATAAAGTACATCAAGAAACATAAGACACTTCAGCACAAAACAAAGCAATACAAATTTATACATCAAGACACTAAACACCGGCCTGAAGGGCCGACAACAAAAACATAACAATGAACAGAAACAATGAAACACAGGAAAAAGAAACAATACCAGAAATACAAGAAAAACAACAAAACAACGGTTATGAGAACAAACATAACACCGGCCTGAAGGGCGCACAATGGGTACAACACATTGCAAAACAAACCACAGGTCCAAGCACACAGCAAGCACACAGACTACTCAAGTTTCTCATACTTATCCGGCCACTCCGCCGCCGGGAATCGAATACAATATGCCTCCCAAAGTAACATGATGTCCTCCGAAACAGGTTCATTTTGAACCGTACGAGGATCAGGCATCAATTCTGGCACACCCACAATAAAACACCGAGCCCGCTGAATCCAGATGGAAGAAGGGCACCACGGAACAGGACGCACGCATTCAACAATATCAAACCCCAATGGATTCTTATCATCATACGCCACTCCGGAGTATCAGGAGTATAATTACCAAATATCAGGAGGTAAATCAGACTCACAACCATCGTCAACAGCAGACACATGGACGTCAGCAACCACCATAGAGCGCAAAGCACCCGGAATCGCCACACAGTCGCCCGAAGCTCCACCTGCATCGAAGTCCTCCACATCAGCCCAAGCAGTAGAAGAACGCCTGGAACGCTTGGGCACCGGCCTCACATCCTCACAACCGGAGGCTGACCCAGAACCACGGGCATCACAAGCCGTGCGAACCGACGCCCGTCGCAATATGGCAGCAGCCTCAACCACAGGGGGAACCGGGCCGCTCACAACAGGACGCTCCGCAGCCCTCCCAACACCCAGCACAACCGTAACACCTGGCGAGGGTGCAGGACCAGGCGCATCAGCTGGAGACGAGGCAGATGAAGACGACTCGCAGAGTCCATCCGGAAGATCCTCGGGAACAACTGGCACAGCGAATTGACCTGCAACACCCGGAGGAGGGACAGCAACCACCGGGGCCATGTCGGGTGACGCGGGGGGGGGGGGGGGGCCGCGTCAGCAGCGAACGGGACCTGCCTCTCCTCATCTCTGGAATCCACGCCCTGAGGGAGCGGCGGAAAATCCTCTTCCCGGAACAAGTTGACAGGTGCAGCAGGGGCCTCAGAGCACCCAGCAGCCTGATGCCCTAACTGGCCACATCGGAAACAGGTACAGGGCTGCCGGGCATAATACACCCGAATGTAGTAACCCAGCAACCGGACAGAAGATGGGATATCCGACCGCAGGCGCATACCTAAGGTACGGATGTTCGTCCTCTTCCCAGCATACTTCCCCGAGGAAAGCGTATTCATCCGCACACTGATGACAGTACCATACCTCCCGAAGAAGCGCCGGAGAAGGTCTTCAGGGAACTCCAGGGGCGCACCGTGCACACTGACATAAGTCAGGGCACCACTGCGGTCCGAAACTGCAACAAAGCCAGCGCCATCCGGCATCGGCAACGAACGCCCTTCGTACCGACGGAGGAATTCCCGATACTCCTCCTCCTTCACGAACTTGACAATCACTCGGTGAGTCGTAACAAGCTCAACTCCGTAGACAGCCTCCACGGGGACACGAAGCATGTCACACATCACTAACTCAACGGCTGGATAACCAGCCTTACCATAGAACTCCAGACCCACGGAATTCTGACGCAGAACAGGAGGAAGTTGAAGGCCCCCCATGTCAGTACCGCCACGTCAGCACGCAGCCAGCCAGGCAACAACACTGGGAGGGCAGCGACGTCCCGCCACCTGGCGACCAAACAGCTAACAACCCCAGCAGTCACGGAGGGACACGTCCGCACTCCACGGCTGCTCAGGGTCAACCATCATTGTTGCTGGATATAGACAGCTTTGTGAAGCGTCTGCCACATGTACATTAGTGACGTTGCATGCAATTGCCGTCAGGGAAAAGCTAAACCCTACACCTAACCTGGTGAGGATACTTGGCCTGGCCCCCAGGAAAGAAACTCGCAAAGCATAACGTCAAGAAGAACGCTGCTCCCTCACCAAGCCCACAGAATATAGACTTATTGGTAACAATCTATTAACAAAATTCCACTCTCACAGTCATAAAAGATTATCTTGCCTCTTGATATGTACGTTAAGATCTAATACTCCCATTTGATAGAAGCAAGGATTGACACCCACAATATGCTAGGCAGGAATTACCACTCTGGTGAAAAAACTAATAACCAAACAGCATTAAACACCATCCTATTGTAAGTGACTCTTCCTAAATAAACTCTGAATGAACTGTAAGTTGCATTTATAATTCGCAAATTCAATAACAAAAGCATGGTGGCAGATACGTAAGAGAACAAGACAGAGGAAAATAATGCAGGCAAAACTGATGCGACCTTCCTCACAGACCACCAGGGCCAAATTGAATCTGCTTGCCCCTCAAGGCAGAATACTGTATAAAGCCCGTCGTGTAACCATCCAAGCTCTGTAATGTATTATGACCAAACACTTAACAAAACACTAAGAAATATCTAATCTTAAAGCTTAAAAACTAAAACTAACTTTTTTCAAACTTAAAAAATTAAACTTAATACTTAGTCAACCACTAAGTTCAAATACTTTAATACAGCTAGTAGTTTACATGTTAAATAATTTATCACGCGGCTAACAGCTCTGCAAGCCAATAGCTCGACCCTACCATCAAACTCCTCTACTTCTATGTAAATTCATTATTTCTTTTAAACAAATCACCCTGGTCGTAACAACGCAGCCGAGAAACTAGGCTACTCAATTCTAGAGATTGAAGACTCAAGAGGACTAAATCACTGTAGCCACGATTAATAATGAATTGTTAATTTACTTAAATAGAAGTATACACATTATTTATTGCAGTAAACCCATGTTGAATTTAGAGAGGGCTTTAATTACCTCTGCCTTGAAACAGTGAGGTGAGCTTACACGGAAATCTGACAAACTGTTTAGCCCAGCCTATTATTACACTCGAGTTTATTACAATATAGTGGTGATTCGCCACTCTGCTACCTGAGGGCGCTGACGTTCGGCTTGAGCTGCCAGTGCTAGCCTGTAGCTGCTCTGTGGTGGTTCGTTGTTGACGGTGTGGTGCGGCCGTTGGCCGGGGCCCGGCAGGTGTTATGGCGACGGCTAGTGGTGGCCTTGTTTGCCGTGTCGACATCGTATGGCTCGACTTCTCAGACCCTGTTGACTGGCCCCTAGTGGAAGTTGCACTCATGGACGTACTGGGCGTGGAGTTCCCTGATCTCCTCGTTTTGGAAAAACTTTCATCTACCCGTGTAGCGGTGACATTCTCCGCGTCAAGTATCTATCAGTTGTTTGTGCACCGCTGGGATGTGCAGACGCGTGTGCTTCCAGGTTCTGCTGTGACGGTGGAGGTCTCGGATCCGTGGGGACCCTTGACCTTTGTGAGCGTCCATGGCGTGCGGGTGCATTTTCGTGCAGAGGAGCTGTGTGCTGCATTTCGTATATATGGTGTGGTGTCGGGGCATCGTCATACCTGTCTTCATAGTGGACAACTGCGGGAGCTCCGAATGGGTACGCGAATTTTATAAAGGATGATTTCCCGCACTGCCGGAGGTTGGGCCGTCCCCGGTCGGTCCGGGCTCTGTGGGTGTGCCTGAGGAGGTCTCTTCCCTTGCCGTGCCTGCCTCTTCGTCTGCTTCTGTTTTGTCTAAATTGCCGGTTGGCTCTGCAGGTCTGGCGGTTCCTGCTCCATGTGCTCAGTTGCTGGTAGCGGCGGAGGTGCATTGCGATCCGTGTGTCTCCATGGCGTTACCTGCTGTTGGTGTGGGGCGGGGGGGGGGCGGCCCTTGTAATGGGGCCGGTGCGCTTCACAGGACTGGGGGTAGTGTGAGTCCCATGTCTCCTGCTGGTGAGCCCAGCAGTGTTCCTGATGCTGGTGCAGTTGCACCGTCGTCTGATGTTGCTGGTGCTGTGCCTCTCGTGGATGCGCTGTGTTCTTCTGTCCCTCGCCGGAAGCACGCTCCGAGGGATCGGTCGCATAGTAGGGGCCCCCCCCCCTGGGAAGAGGATCGAGGCTTCGGGTGGTGTGGCTTTGGCTGGCGCTCCTCCCGCTGATCCTCCACTCCCTACAGACGCGGGGTCTGGCGGTGTGCAGGGCGTTGAGTGTGAAGTGGGGCTCGAGGCGGCAGAGGACGAGAGGGCGACGTGGATGGTGACGTCAGTGCCTAGGAGTGACTCGTCGCGTGGTGTTTCCCCCTTGAGGGTTACGAAAGTTTCTGTACGGCCATCTTCCGGGGTGCGGCAGGTGTTGAGCCTGGTGGTGTGGGTGCGGCTCCCGCTGGGGGTGCAGGTGTTTCCCTTGGGGGACGTGTCGGGTTGGGGGTGTCCTGAGGTTCTTCAGATGATGCCCTCTGTTGTGTGTGCGTCATTGAACGTTCGGGGTTTGAATGATCTTGGGGTCCAGTTGGGCCTGTTGGATGTTCTGCAGGAGCAGCGTGTGGATGTGGCTCTGATCCAGGAGCATAATGTTCGTGATGTGTCTGTGCTGCAGAGTTTGTGTGCCCATTATCATGTGTTGAATCCACCGAGGACGTCCTTTAGGGGGACGCTTATGTTGTTTTCTAGGAGGGCTTCCATCTCCGTGCTTCACACGGAGATGGACGAGGATGGGCGGGTTTTGTTTGTTAGGGTAGAGTTTTTGGGGGTCGTACTTCCGTTCCTGATGGTGTACGCCCCCTCGGGGGTAGCACGCCATCTGGAGTGAGAGGAATTTTTTCGGGTGGGGCTTCTCCCCTTTCTGTGTCATGGTACGGGGGTATGGTTTTTGGAGGGGATTTCAATTGTGTAATGAGTGCGCGAGACTGTACTTGTGCCCACCCGCAAAATATCTCAGGTGTGCTGTTGGTGGTGGTGCGTTCTTGCAGTTTCAAGGATACTCATGTGCTCTGTGGTGGTGAATTGAATTTTACCTTTGCTGCATGTGGGGCGCATTCTCGGATTGATCGGGTGTATGTTACTGGTAGGAGTGTTCAGTGTTTGCTTTCCACACTGTCCCAGTAGCCTTCTCGGACCATTGTTTGGTGGTGGTCCTGTTGGTGTGCGCAGTCAGGTGCGAGTCGGTGCGGGGTGCTGGAAACTCAATTGTAGGTAGTTGAGTAATCCGCGGGTTTGTGGGTAGTTTCGGGTCTGGTGGGTCGGGATTCTTGCCCGGCGGCCTGAGTTTCCTTCTGTTTTGGATTGGTGTGAGTGGTATAAGGTGCAGTGTCGATCGTTTTTTCGGGTGGTTGCCAAGCGGGAGGCTGCTGGGAAGTTTGGGTTGCTGCAGTTGCTGCAGGCCCGTCTTTCACGGTTATATGTGCGGTTGAATGCTGGGATTGACTGTTTTGGAGAGATTGCGAAGTGTAAGGAGCGTATTTGAGGTTTGCGGGATGAGTGGGCTGAGGGTGTTCGTGTGCGTGCTTGTGTGAGTGAGCGTGTCGACGGGGACCGGCTTTCTCCCTTTCTTTTCGGGAAGGTGAAGGCTGCGTGTGACTCTGTTTTTTTTTTTACGGCTCTGCAGCGGCTGGATGGGTCCGTTGTTTCGGACACCGATGGAGTGGTGCATTATGTTCTGCAAGAGTTGGTAGTGCTCTATGGTGAGGTGGAGGGGGACGACGGGCTTGCAGATGGTTTCTTGAGTGGGTGCGTTCCGGGGTTGTCTGCTGTGGATTGTGATCATTTAGTAGCATATGTTTCGTTGGTGGAGCATTTCGGTGTGGTCAGGTCGTATCATTCCAGGAAGGTGCCGGGCTCGGATTGCCTTCCTATGGAGTTTAATGTTGCATTTTGGGATGTGCTGGGGTGTTCCTTTGGACGTGGTACGGGCTTGCCTTCGGGGGTGCGTTCTGCCTGTGTCCCAGTGCGATGGGATCGTACGGCTGCTCCCGAAGCCGGGCGATTTACAGTTCTTCTCGAATTGGAGGCCATTACTTTGTTGAATGTGGACAATAAGGTCCTGTCCAAGGTTTTAGCTGGTCGGTGTCGGAGTGTTGTTGCATCTCTTGTTTCTGCAGAACAGTTTTGTGGTGTTCCTGGCCGCTCTTTGCTGCAGTGTAATTCGTTGTTTCGGGATGTGCTTCTCTATGTGTCGGAATCTCGCTTGTCTGCGGCAGGGGTCTCCAAACTATGGCCCGCGGGCCACATCCGGCCTGCCACATAATTTCATCCGGCCCGCCAAACAAATCCCTGTGTGGTGGCCTTGAAAAAATAATTATCGTACGAATGGCATCGCAGAATTATTCAAAGCTGGGGCTGCTGACTGGTGGCGCTCAGCCCGAGTCAGTTTTCCTCTCTCTCGATAGTGTGACGCACAGATACTAGTACTGGTAGGTATGTGTTGTGCATTACAACCAATCAGTTGTGTATAACTGTATATTGTGGAGATGGAGGGCGAGTGGGGCTTCGCTGCTTCTGTTTCAGGGAGCACAAACACTGTACAATATTCTTTTCTCTGTACTTTGACAATATCTTTATCTTAGTTATACAAAATAGCAATAATACTATTGTAGCCAAAAATATTGCATGTTTAAAATAGTTAAAATGGTGACCATTAAGTTTATCAACGAAAGCTGTTGCCATAATATTTACCACTATAATAATATGCTATGCTTTTTAACACCACATACAAGCTGTTTTTTTCCTGTAGAATTTATTTCAATTATTTTACCCTTATGTTTTCAGATATGGAAAAGAAAAAGATTCATTTTTTATTCCTTCGGCCCGCATAAATATGGGAAATATATAATGTGGCCCTTACATTGAAAAGTTTGGAGACCCCTGGTCTGCGGCGATGCTCTGCCTGGATTGGTTGAAAGCTTTCGACCGTGTATCGCTTGCCTTTGTTTTTCGTGTGTTAGAGCGGCTTGGGTTTCTGCCTTTGTTCCGCCCGTTTCTGCTGCAATTAACGCTGCCACTGCTGTTTAGATAGTACTCATAGCAACGATGTGGATCATCGTACATATATTGACGAAATGGACAATTAGAAAGCAGAATTTGGCACTATTGAATTTTGACACCAGAATAGATTTTGTATTTATGTTGCTAATAAAACCTAACCTAACCATCTTAGGCCTAATACACATTTGCCAAGGTCTAATATAATGCACATGTGTGCTATACTAGGCATAGGAATATTAAGTTTGCTGTTTAGCTTTATTTTATCTGGACTATATTATGTGAATAGTCCCGAATTTTACTATCTAATTGTCCATTAGGTCAATATATGTACGTTGGTCCACATAGGTACACCAATTACTATCTAAACAGGAGGATGGGATCAATTTAAGGCATATTTAATGCCGTCTTTTGTCATGTTTGGACTCTAATTATCCGATCGATTGGTCCTCTTCTGAAAAAATATTTTCTGCCTCTGCCCCACATCTAGTAAGCAACATACCCAACATGAACCTAAGTCCTGGATATGTTGCTGTGGAGTCTTCTCTTTCTCAGTACATAGATAAATGCTATAACCTTCTTAACAAAGGTGATCTAATAGCGTTATCTCCTATAGGCTCTTTATCTTACTAATAGTCTTTGTTGTTTTCTTCATTCATATTAACTCCAACAGTATATTTCTTACCTTCTTGCCTATCACTTTTCATCCTTACCTTA
The DNA here is from genome assembly GCA_020271785.1 of Procambarus virginalis. NCBI lineage: Eukaryota > Metazoa > Arthropoda > Malacostraca > Decapoda > Cambaridae > Procambarus > Procambarus virginalis. The sequence continues at coordinate 55,446 of WNGS01007643.1, forward strand.
TATATATTTGACTTTAATTACTTCTCAACTACTTTTCTATAAACAATTTGGTTATGGTCTGGGAGAGAGGGAAATGCCATCACTTTATTTACAGATGAGCGGGTTGGGTGTTTAATTGTAATTCACGTTACAGTGACTTACTATCAACAATATGCCTTTTGCTACGAAGTGATACTTCCTTGCCGGGGGTGCATATTTTAGGACTAGTCTCATGTATGCTGAGTGTGGTATTGTGAAGAATACCTTGTTTATGCTCTAGAAAGTCATCCTTATGTTTGCAGGCGTTTGTAATTTGTTGATGATGGTGCTTTCTTAACATGTCTTATGTGTTGCTATTGTTGCGGGTTCACTTCTATTTCCATATTCGATTATTGTAACTGAGTCTCTCATATATTGTACTGTCCTTCTCGCCTTCTCTGCCCACTATCAGGCGTCATTACTTTCCATTTGATGCGATTCTTTTCCATAAGCAATTCATCTGATAATTTATGCAGATTATCTAGGTCATCTTGAAGTATCATGTAGTCTTTCTCCATACTTACATTTTTGTAACATACGTACAGACATTTTTACATACATACTTACATAAAACCACTTAAGGTATGAATTATCTGTAAAAAATACTACACGTGATATGGGGATATTCACATAATCAAATACACTTGTGGTTTAGTTCCCGCACTGTGTAGGACTCCGACCCCAGCCACTCCTCTCCTTCCTAACACGTCTTCCACTATAACACAATAATAGTTTTTTATTTTTTTCCATGTATCAAAGATACATCAATATCCCAGTTACTCCAGACTGTTTTTCCAAATGTGATTTAGGCTTTTGTTGGTGAGCAGTTGTAAAGTTGCTATGACAATCTAGGAACATGCCATCCACCCATGTTGTATTAAACTGCGAAAAACTATTGAAACTAGAATGCATGAAATAATACAAATAAATAGTGTCATAAGAGGAGGTTGTGTAACTCCTTTTATCCACTACTTCATAATAAATTTCTGCTTGTGCCGCTGAGCAGACAGGCGCACATAGACGGCCACCGCTACATGGAGCAGATTATCGCAGACCACTTCACGAGTGCAGACGGCAGTACTAAACTGTACTTCGGCCGAGAGAGTGCTCTACAAGGCATAGGAGCGTGGCCCATACCTCACGACGCTCCTTACAAGCAACAACTAGACGCACTAATGATGTCTGTTCTTGAGGTGAGATCAATTTATATAACAATAAAACAGAAAAATATATCTTAAAACAGTAATACGAACAAATTATTTAGTAACAATCCATAAATGATATACAATTTAATAGTCATAAAACTCTCCCGAGACTGCCTGTACTGAAATCTCCAACTTTGGTATGGAAGAGATGATGATTCTGAGGTACGCACCAGTCCAAATGTGACGAGTCAAACCTAGAGATGAGCCCTTTTCCACAGTTTTTTTTACTTTGCCCAAAACTCGGCAAAAAGCTAGGGGTCGCGGGGGCATGCAATGCAGTAAATTTTATTTACAGGAAAAACAGAGCGAACTTGTGCTACACAAAGAATTTAGCTACTTGCAAAAACTTTACATGTTTAGGGTGCATTTATATGTTTCGGGTGCAAAGCTGAGTTTCTGACTTTACAACTTTGCCGCAGATATTCAATTTCTTGAGTGAATTTCAACTGGCTGTCTATTATGACTCCTAGATATTGAAAAGAGGTAACCCACTCAATTTCATGTCCTTGTATTGCGAGTCTGATGTCTTGAGTTATCATTTTAACGACCATTGCTTTGGATTTATTGCTGTTTATTTTCACTGATATGCGTTCTGCTTCCCTGCTGATAATATCTAGGTATTTTTGAGCATGGTACCTGGCGCCTTTGCCATTGATGATGACCACAAAGTCGTCTGCATAGTTAAGCAGTTTGGCTTTTGGTAGCTTGAGCTTCCTGAATTGTTTCATGAGACAGTTGACGAGGAAAGGGCTTAGTATTCCTCCCTGCGGAGTTCCATTTACCAGCCTCTTTGTGGTCAATGTTTTTCCTTGGAATTTGACTGTAGCTTCTTGGCTAAGCAGGCTTCCTTTGGCAAAGGCAAGAGCGTGTCCTTTGATTTCCTCATCCACATGACAGCACAGTGTAGCTTGAGCATTGGCTAACTCGTAGGCTTTTTCTAGGTCTAGAAAAATAAGGATTCCAGGTCTGTCATTGATTTGATCCAGGAGGGAGGTAAGACACTCTGTAGTTCCAACACCTTTTCTGTAAGCAAACACATTTTGGTGCAGTGGATTGGCTTTCCACTCAATTCGATTAAGAGCCATTCTTTCCGCAGTTTTGGCCGCACAACTTGTTAATTAGGTGGGTCTTGGATTTCCTGGGTCTTTAGAGTTTGGAATGGGAACTACAATTGCTCTGTTGCAAGAGATTGGTCGAGTTCTTGTCACCCATATTCAGTTGATGAGATTCAAGAAGGCTTCTTCACCCTTTTCTCCTAGCTTGGCTAGCATGTTGTAAGTGATTTTGTCCTCGCCTGGAGCTGAGTTTTTATTTTTCTTTGTAGCTCTTCTGAGTTCTTTCAGATTGAAAGGTTGGTCTAGTTCGTTAGGTAAGGCTAAAGCATCATCTATTTTTTTCCACCTTGCTGCTTTAAGTCTTTGTTGGTGAGTCAGAATTGCTTGAGGAAGTTGAGTGGAACTGGCTCTTGAAGCAAATAGATTTGCTAATCTTTCTGCTTCTTGCTCTGGATGAACATGATGTGGCGGAGCAGGAGGCAATTTTCCTTTGGCCTTGTTGATCTGCCTCCAGATGTCGCCCAAGGATGTATGCTGATTTAGCTTGGCACACAACTGGAGCCATTTTTCATCTCTGATTTTTGCTGTTTCTTCGGCACATGATCTCTGACAACTCTAAGAAGTTCTAGATTAGCTTCGGTTCTATCTCTTCTGAAATTCTTTCGTTCACAATTTAGTCTGTTTTGTAGCTCTTTCATCCTATCACAGTAATACCAATGGTCCTTGTGTTGTTTGGTAATTGTTTTCCTCTTTGGGATGGCGTGATTCGCTGCTCTATGTATTGCATTTACTAAATCTTTTTCCATTTCTTCGGTGTTGTAGAGACCGAAGAAAGTGTTGTAGTTTCTTTCATTCTTATGTTCTTATATGAGCTATATTCCCATTGATTTGTGTTCTGGCTTTTGTCACCTCGCCCAAAAACATTTATGTCATATCACCTCACCCAAAACAAGTATAAGCATGAAATGATATTTGTAAACTTGTCTTTAAAAATGTGAGAAGTCCTTGTAAAACGCTTTTAGGTATCAGACCATGAATAAAAAATGAGAAAATGAACTTTGGGGAGTTAATTTTTCAATTACCCCCAACAGTGAAGAAAAACATAAGAAATTTTGAGAAGATTCGTGTTAGAAACATTAATTTTACCCTTTCAGTCATATTCAACACCATATGTTTACTAAAAAGACTGCTACCAAAATATTCTAATGTGCATGTGCAAAAAACATGTGCTTATTCGAATGAAACATTGCATCAAAATTTCAAAGCAATCAGTGAAGAACTTGTGGAGATTACAGTGCGTGTTGCTCTTACGTCCAAGAGATGGCGCTGTTTAAAAAAAAAAATGTTTTTAGCTGTCACAGGTTTGTCATGTATATAGTACGTATATAAAAACATGTGCATATTCGAATGCAACGTTGTGTCAAGTTTTTTAAAGCAATCGGTAAAAAGGCTTCGGAGATTTCCTTCACATGAAAACTCTCACGAAAAACACAGTTTTTCAAAAAAATAATGTTTTTACCTGTCACAGACGTGACATCTATATAATATGCATATAAAAACATGCTCGTATGCGAATGGAAAGTTGTGTCAAAATTTTAAGGCAATCGGTGAAGAACTTTCGGAGATTAGCGATTTTGAACAACGAACATTTACATTTTTATTTATATTGATGATTCACTGTCTCACACTCCTATGTGACCATCTCTACTAAACATGATACATAGAACAGAATAGTGTCAAGAGCTTTTCTCTTTCAGAAACCAATTGTAGAGTGTTTCCATTAACTTACAGGAAAATATTGACATCTTTCACACTGGTTCAATATCAAATCACATTTGTATGATTATAATTTCTTAGATGGAAGACAACCATTTTAATCTTGATCAGCAGGCGGGACTATACGACAAGTGGGTTGAGGAGATGCTGGAGAGAGCGAAGCAGGAGAGTCGCAGGAGAGGGCTGAAGTCGCAGGGGTCGGCGGCGGCGGCCCAGGACGAGACTGAATACACCAGGAACCCGGCTCTCACCCTTCATCACATGCAGGCTCCCTTCTACCTACTCGTCGTGGGCCTCACCTCCTCTCTCATTGTCTTTGTCCTCGAGCTTTTCTTTATATGTTACACTTAACATAGAGGCAACTTACCTTTCCTGCTGTCAGGGAGGAAAGGAACTCTTTCCTCCCTGAAAGGAACTCTCTTTCACATACTCACACAAAGGTGCACCAAGTGACTAACACCTGCTTCAGTCCTCTAAATTCCATCCCAGACTGGATTTTTCTTACTGTTTTAGAGTATTAGCTACTTTTGAGAAATGAAGATATAATTCGATAGTTCTATAACCTCCACTTAAAAGATTGTTTATTCTAATGGCATCATGGTTATTATATATGTTTGCTGACTGTTATATAACAAAAGGTTTTATACTACATTAACTTTGACTATTTTTAATCTATTTATTTAGTCTTATTAATTTATATGTATTACTTTGTATTAAAACTTGCATGCAGGTAAATTGTTGTGTTTTTCTTGTACTTTAACATTGGCACTGATAATTAAGATCTAGACAAACACAGACACAGGCACACACACATACTCTCTCTCTCTCTCTCTCTCTCACACACACACACACACACACACACACACACACACACACACACACACACACACACAGGGACAGCACTAGCCAGGAACCACTGGAAGAGTTTGAGATTACAAGCGGGGAAGTAAGAAAGTGTTTACTAGAGTTGGATGTGACAAAGGCTATAGGCCCAGATGGAATCTCTCCTTGGATACTTAAGGAAGGAGCAGAAGAACTGTGCCTACCACTCTCCATAGTGTATAACAAATCTCTGGCAACAGGGGAACTGCCAGAAATTTGGAAAGCAGCTAATGTAGTCCCGATATACAAGAAAGGGGATAGACAGGAGGCACTGAATTACAGGCCAGTGTCCCTAACCTGCATACCATGCAAGCTGATGGAGAAGATTGTGCGAAGAAAGCTAGTGGAGCACCTGGAGCGAAAGAACTTTGTAACACAGCACCAACATGGATTCAGGGATGGCAGGTCCTGCCTCACAGGGTTACTTGAATTCTACGACCAGGCAACAAAAATAAGGCAAGAAAGAGAAGGGTGGGCAGACTGCATATTTTTGGATTGTCAGAAAGCCTTTGATACAGTGCCACACAAGAGGCTAGTGAAAAAGCTCGAGATGCAGGCTGGAGTGAAAGGGAAGGTACTCCGTTGGATACAGGAGTACCTAAGCAACAGGAGACAAAGAGTCAGTGTGAGGGGTGAGGTCTCAGATTGGCGAGACGTTACAAGTGGAGTCCCGCAGGGGTCAGTCCTTGGACCTATACTGTTTCTGATATATGTAAATGATCTCCCAGAGGGTATAGAATCGTTTCTCTCAATGTTTGCCGATGATGCAAAAATTATGAGGAGGATTGAAACTGAGGACGATAGTAGGAGGCTACAAGACGACCTAGACAGACTGAGTGAATGGTCCAACAAATGGCTGTTGAAGTTCAACCGAGTAAATGCAAAGTAATGAACTAGGCAGTGGAAACAGGAGGCCAGACACAGGATACAGAATAGGAGATGAAGTACTTAATGAAACGGACAGAGAGAAAGATCTAGGAGTTGATATCACACCAAACCTGTCTCCTGAAGCCCACATAAAAAGGATAACATCTGCGGCATATGCGAGGCTGGCTAACATCAGAACAGCGTTCAGGAACCTGTGTAAGGAATCATTCAGAATCTTGTACACCACATAGTAAGACCAATCCTGGAGTATGCAGCCCAGCATGGAGCCCGTACCTTGTCAAGCACAAGACGAAGCTGGAAAAAGTCCAAAGGTATGCCACTAGACTAGTCCCAGAACTAAGAGGCATGAGTTACGAGGAAAGGCTGCGGGAAATGCACCTTACGACACTGGAGACAGAAGTAAGGGGAGATATGATCACAACCTACAAAATCCTCAGAGGAATCGACCGGGTAGACAAGGACAAACTATTCAACACTGGGGGACGCGAACAAGGGACACAGGTGGAAACTGAGTACCCACATGAGCCACAGACGTTAGAAGGAACTTTTTCAGTGTCAGAGTAGTTAACGGATGGAATGCATTAGGCAGTGATGTGGTGGAGGCTGACTCCATACACAGTTTCAAGTGTAGATATGATAGAGCCCAGTAGGCTCGGAATCTGTACACCGTTGATTGACAGTTGAGAGGCGGGACCAAGAGCCAAGCTCACCCCCGCAAGCACAAATAGGTGAGTACAAATAGGTGAGTACCCACACACACACCCCACACCACCACACCACACCCACACCACACAACACACACACACACACACACACAACACCCACACACACACACACACACACACACACACACACACATGTTTATAGACAGGAATTTCCTACACAGCATGTGAAGGAAACAAAGGGAAAGAGAGGAGCACGAGCCTATTAGACCTGATTTTTCACCCCAGAACGTAGAAGATATCGAGAATTTGGAGCATGAATACCTCTAGGGGCCAGTGACCATTGTGTCCTATCTTTGACTACATGATGGAATTCAAACTTGTGACCATGGGACAAGGAGTCTGGGAAAGGAGAGTTGACTACAGGAAAGGAGGACTATAGGAGGATAAGGGACT
>WNGS01007644.1:32838-48035 GCA_020271785.1 Procambarus virginalis
AACATAGTTCAGAGGCGGGCCAAAAGAGCCAGAGTTCAACCCCTTCAAGCACAACTTGGTGAATATAACTTCATGAAGAACTCTCCAAACACAAGACAGAGCGCCTTGAAAGAAACCAACGTCGTCTCTGCCTTCACATGATCACTTGGGGACTGTCGGCCCCAAGATCTCAGTATATTGACCAGACAACAACGTCTCTTTCTAGGCGATTAACAAGCTAAACAACAGGGCTCCATCAAGGAGCATATAACTCCTCGCACAACCAGACTATCACCAGAGAAATCTTAACAAGCAACACAGAAATTATCGACAGATACAACGACAACAGGAGACTCGACATCAGCGAGGCCCTACACATCAAAATGTCAAAACCAACAATTAACACACAATTATATTTACCCACGTCAAGACCCCGAAAACAGCACAAAAGCAAGATGATAATACACGCAATATACCCATGATTCGTGTCCTGTCACCTCACCCAAAAACATTTGTGGCCTATCATCTCACCATAGAACGAATATAAGCACGATCTGAGTATGTAGAATTGTCTTTGAAAATATTAAAAGCGTCTTACGAAACGCTTCTTGCAAAAATTATTGGGGGAGGGATTTGTGGTCAGTAGTTCATCTAGGAATTATGTACTGTGGGCTGGGTTTCATATAGTAAATCGAGGCTCTTGGTCCACCAGCTGTGGGAGCGGGGCGTCTCATATTGGAGTAATCTTTCTAACATTGGGTCCTCTAACATTTTGATGGTGTTCACATCCTGATGGCTTGGTGCTGTAGTGTGATGTTTAGTGACTGTATATTGAGTTCATGGAGCTCCTGGATTGTCTGATCATACGGTGGACGGTGTTTTGTTGCTCTCCTTAGTGCCTTATTTTGACCTGCTTGCAGTTTTGCATGTTAGTTTCTTTATGGTGTGTAGTGGTACTGGGGGATACTCTAGACGCGGCTGCACTAGAGCCTTATATAGATGTACCTGTTGTTTGTACTGAGGCGTCGGAATCTCTTCAGTTTTCCTAAGGCTGCTTGGCTTTGTTTAGTCGGTCCCTTACGTGAATTTTTACCCCTGTTCTATTGATCATAAGTCCCAGTATTCTGCCTACCTCCGCATACTGGACCGGATGGTTGTCGAGGATAATGGGGTCTGGGTTCTTTAAGCAATGTGTATTATCTGGAACTTTTGTTTATTTGCACTAGTTTTCCATTGCTCTCAAAGTTGTTTATGAATTCAATTGCTGCCTTGGTCTTGTTGGCTAATCGCGGCTTTGATGGTCCTGGTTGCCATATTATTTGGGTGACATCATCAGCATATGTGATGTATTCTCCTCGATGGGGGTTGGGATAGGTCAGCTGTATATATATGTGTTGAATAGAGTCGGGGAAAGGCGTTTTCCTTGTGGTACTCCACATTTCAGTTCTATTACGTCACCCAAGTAGCAGCCGATATTGAGCCTAGCAGTTCTGTTGTCTATAAAGCTGCAGAGAGTAGCAGTAAATCTCTGTGGGAGTCCTAGCTCAGATATCTTATATTTTAGGCCTGTGTGCCAAACTTTGTCGCTTTCGAAACATCTCTAAGCACTATATTACACTGTTATTTTTTCGACACTGCGTTGGCTATATGCTCGTAGATCAGGGCTATAGCTGTATGGGCCCCTCTGCGGTTTCAAAACCCATGCTGCCTGGTGTTATACTTCTCTTCCTCTTCCGTGTACGTCACAAGTCTCTGATGATTTTTTCGAATATTTTGCCTGGTACTTCGAGGAGGGAAAAAGGTCTGTAATTTTTTGTTCGGGTTGGGGGTTTGCCTAGCTCGGGGGTTAATCTGAGTGTGGCATTCTTGAAGTATGTGGAGAATGGTCCAGATACCAGAGCTGCATTTACCATGCATGTATATTGATGGAGTGTATCACTGGTAGGGTGGGTAATACCATCTTATTTATACTCCTCATGGGAAAGACTGCGACAAGACGGGGATTAAGTGAAAGGGTCGGATGAGAGGAAGAGGGAGAAAGGGTAATACGGAAGGGAAGGACGGGACAGGAGGGAGATAGTGGTAGGCAGGAAGGGGAGTGTTCACGGCGACTGTAGAGCGCTGGAGTGCGGTCACACAACGGTCTTACATAGTCATCCCCTGGACCGCATGCGGCTGACTCCCCCCCCCCCACCCCCACACTCACAGCCGCCCCACCCACCACCGCGCACCACACCCACCCCAACACCACCCCACCCCAACACCACCCCACCCACCCCAACCCACCCCACCCCACCCAACACCACCCCACCCACCCCAACACCACCCGACCCCAACCACCGCCCACACCCGACCGACTCCCCCACATTCCACCCCGCCAGCTGGCTAGACGCTGTGGTGGCGGCTCTCTTACTAGAGAAGGTTATTTATTTGTGCATTTTGGTCGCTGAACGAATTTACGGAACACCGCCGTTCATCCTGTGAGTGAACACCCCGTCAGTGTTCACCCTCCCCCTCCCCACTCCACTAGGAAGAAGGCCCGCTGGCCTGTTCATTAGAACATTAGAGCCAAGACTCAGCAGAGACATAACTGTTTCAAGTGAACACATTGCCAGTCAAGATTATAACCATTTCCACCCCACAAGTATGCGTTAATTGGTCGGTGTAAGTGTGAGAAATCTTTTAAAAACAGCATTCTTGTTAAATAAAAAAAAATGCTGTTTAACTCCAACACTGAGACTCGTGATGGTTAGCATTGAGGTAATTATATAGCAAGGCCCAGATATTGATGCGTGCAGTAATATCAGCACATATGCTGATGACAGACTACGAGGCAAATTAAGCCAAGGCAGGGCTCGACAAACACCTCATCACATTGCAGAAGTGGGCAGAAAAGTTGCAGATGATGGTTCAACATTGATAAATGGAAAGTCTTAGCATTGAGACATCACAAAGTACTGTCTACTGGACGAACGGTGTAAATGTTGACAAACTTATGAACGCGCTTACAAAAGAATTAAGAATGTCTAGGTTTATATCGAGAAGAGTTAATACCCGCACAAACATCGAGTTATATTTGACCCGTGTGAGGCCTCACTGGGACTACTGCTTCCAATTCTGGTCAGTGTATGATAGAGCAAACATTGATTCCCCCGAGGAAATCCAAACACAATAACCAACATTTGTGGAAATCTGAACTTCCCGTTTGTGTAGAGGTTAGGAATCCCAGCCAATGCATTCCGTGAGAAAGCAGAGAGAGACAGAGTGAGTAGAGACATGATGTAGGTCTTCATGTACAAGTTAAGAACAAGGTCTTGAAACTAATAGGCCCGGTCAGAACCAGCACATTGGGTATAATTTTGCAGAAATTCCGATTCAGGAAGGACATGGTTGGTTATGCAAGACGGCGGCAGACAAGTGTAACAGGTTCCCAGCCAACATCATTGACGCAAATGATATAGCAAGCTTCAACATAGGCTTGATATGGGGGGGGTGAGGAGTCGGATCAAAATGGTGCATCGCCCTGACTGGGTCATCAGGCTCACTCAAGTGGCTTCTTATGTTCTAATTGCGATATTTCTAAGGTAGGTCGTTTTTCTTGTAGTGCAGGTGTGGGGAAAATCTCACAGCAGGAATTTATTTATTTATTAAATGTTTAGTTTAATCATATAATTTATTAATTTATTTCTTACGTATTTACATTTGAATTTAAGTGGACTTTATTTTTTTAGTGGACTCTTATGATTTTATTTTATCCTGCTAGGAGCTTCCCTTTACAAACTTGAGAGGGGGCGGGATTAATAATATCCTAATCGAAAATAATCGATTGGTGTAATTACACTACTAAGGATTAGTCTACAGAGTAATAATAGGTTATTTAAAAAAAGAAAGTACACCTTAGCTGTTATGCAGAATGTTGCTTATTTAATAAGCCATGCACATATCCTGATCAAATCCTTAACTGTAGCCTCTGTTTAACTCAACAGTAAAATGTGTAGTTGGTTGTAAAAACGATTCTTTGCTGCGGGGATCGTATCCCAGGGACCTGTTTGAAACGCTACGCGTACTAGTGGCTGTACAAGAATGTAACAACTCTTGTATATATCTTAAAAAAAATTAAAAATCCGCATCATCTCGTTGTCGAGCAAATATGGCGTCAGGGACGTGTTCCGTGTAGAACCAAATGACTCGTTGCCGCTACATTATGTCGTCACAGCTTACCTGCCGGAGTAATACACTATTGCATCGTACAAGATGCAATAACACACTATCACAGATATAACATGACATGGGGTATTATAAGATAACTGGGAGACGCTCACCCGTGTGGGTATCTCTCGCGCCTCGTTACCTCAAAGTGGCATTAACTAATATTATCAGACCTGAATTGATCTAGTTAGAGGCCAGAAGTATACAAGTTCCATCTCAACAAGTGGTGAGGTGGCTACACAGTGTGGCTCCACATGACTCGTGGGATTCGACGATTGGCAGATAAGTTACAGCCCCGCTCCTGTGGCTGGTAAGTCCACTACGGGCTCACCATAGCCCGTGCTACTTGGAAACTTTTTGTTTCTGGTAGCTGAATCTTAAACAACAGACGATTGGCAGCTCTGCGAAGCCTGCGTCTGGTGGAGAAGTTCCTTAATGGCGACTCTTGCGCCAGTCCTCGTGCTGATCTCTCTGCAGGTGGCGTCCCCCCTCCTCCCCCGACCTGCTGGGACGCGTCCAAAAACGGTTCGAATTTAATTTCATCATAAGTGACATTTATTCAATATTTTGTTTGTAAAGAATTCTATGAGACGCGAGAAGGTGTTATTATATAGTCATCCGACTGTTTGTGTTAAGATTATTTTATAGATAAATAGTTGTCATGGCAAATGTCCCATTTTTCTATGAGAAGCCACAAAATCCCAATTTCTTTGAATGATTCAATAAGCTATTTTAGGGTTAGTGTTAGAATTTGCCTAACATGATTGCATTTGCTTGTTATGCTAGGAGTTAGTAGTTAGGGTCGGAATTTCCGACATCAGTATTGACGGGTGTCACTCATGCTGTTGAACACTGCACCTCTTCTCCTCAGCTGAGGTATCGCTAGCCTAAATTTCCACTGGTACTCGAGACCCAGAAAATACTTGTGTGTGGTGGGACCAACATTATTAAACGTTAGAATACAGGAATATGCAGAAGGCTTATTGATTCACCAGAGGCATCTAGCTCCTACCTGCACCCATCCACTCCTGCGTGTATGCTTCTCTACCCCATCTTGAAACTTTCCAGTGAGTGTTTTTGTGATGGTAACTTTTTCCCGTGAACCTACAACCCAATTTACAAACCCGTGTTGGCTATTTCTTATCTATTTCTACATTTATCTGACTTGTATTACTAGTTTAGTGCTCTAACTTGGACTGATATTCTTTATAACATTCCTTACTTCGTGTTAAGTTCTTTCATCCCTTGCACATTTCAGTGTGCGTAAGTAGAGTTTATTTAGTAACTCTTCATATACGAGGCTCAAAATTTCCGGGATTAAATATTCAGAAGATGAAGAGACGACTACGTTTCGGTCCTTCCTGGACCATTATCAGGTCGATTACGGACCGAAACGTCGTCGTCTCTTTATCTTCTGATGTGTGGTTTGGTCATCATATCTTCAGCCCCGTTACTGTGACTCATCGTCTCTTTATACTCTTTCTAAACACTTTCCATCCATAGAGCAACACCTGGTCGCTGGTGGGGGCAGTGGTAGCACACACTCCCCGCATGGTTTGGGTTCGAGTCCTGCTTAGGGGAGGATTGACAAGGCGCCAGTTGTTAACTGTCCATCTCTGTTTACCAGAGACAATTACTTTCTCTCTGGCAGAAATTGGGTACCTGGTTGTAAACCGATTGGTGGGTTCTATTCCAGGGGAAAAAATGGTATGGTAGGGCTTACTATGGGGGACGGCATGAGTAAGCTCTCGGTCTGTTAACAGGAGTCACAAAGTCGCCCGTTCTATTTGTAACGCTTCGACATGTTAACTTTAGTGTTTTATTTGTAACGCTTCGACATGTAAACTTTAGTGTATTATTTGTAACGCTTTGACATGTAAACTTAGTGTTTTATTTGTAACGCTTCGACATGTAAACTTTAGTGTATTATTTGTAACGCTTTGACATGTAAACTTAGTGTTTTATTTGTAACGCTTCGACATGTAAACTTTAGTGTATTATTTGTAACGCTTTGACATGTAAACTTAGTGTTTTATTTGTAACGCTTCGACATGTAAACTTTAGTGTTTTATTTGCTCTATTTCGAGTGCTTTTGCATTGACTTTCTGGCTTTGACGTTCCTAATCAACACACAACGCTAAGTGTAACTAACAGTGTAACTAGTATATATTTTACACAAAATATATACCGTCTCGCGGATATATACTATTAAGTTTTTCCCTAGTCTCCCCATCGTTCTTATCAGAATTGAGCTGCAATTTCCAATTTTCCGTCCATCTTAAGAGTATATTTAGTCTTCCTGCAGCAAATAAGGATCCCTCTACGAGTTCATTCCCCCCCATTCTTTTTATTAAGTGTCATCGCCAAATATACTTAAGTTGTCGTACTTCCATATATCTAAATACGTCATTTATATGCTAAGTGAACGAATATAAGCCCCAGAACCGCACTCCGGCCCCCCTGCCCCATTCTATTCCCTCAAGTGTTAGTTCTCCACTACTATTTTTACACTCTTCATGCTGACACGATTTTGTAAAGGTTCCCCCTCCAATACCACTATTTCTACCGTACAAGTTTCAGCCCCGCTCCTGTGCCAGGTAAGTCCATCACGGGATCACCATACCCCGTGCTACTTGGAACTTTTAGTTCCAAGTAGCTGAATCTTAAACAAGAGCAACACTCTGCCGTATCAGACTCTCACGCGGGACAGTGTCCGGCTTGACGACTGTGGCACACGATCTCTCCCACGACTCCAGGGGCCAGATTTACGAAAGCACTTACGCAAGCACGTACGAACGTGTACATCTTTCCTCAATCTTTGACGGCTTTGGTTACATTTATTAAATAGTTTACAAGCATGAAACCTTCCCATTCAACTGTTGTTATTGTTATAAACAGCCTCCTGGTCCTTCGGAGCTCATTAACTGGTTAATAATTGGAAACAAAGCCGCCAAAGATTGAGAAAAGATGTACAGGTTCGTAACTGCTTGCGTAACTGCTTCGTGAATCAGGCCCCAGCCTCCTCCACTTGGCTGCCTGATGGCACCAGTAGTATCTGAAAGAATAATATGATAATACTTATAAATATTGTTGAGATCAACATCTCTGGTGCACGTGAAGATGGTGATAAAATGTCACTGTGTCATGCTGCTGATCCTGTTGTCATTGTGGCATGTTACTACTATCATTGTGGCATGTTACTACTGTCATTGTGGCATGTTACTGTCATTGTGGCATGTTACTGTCATAGTGGCATGTTACTGTCATTGTGGCATGTTACTGTCATTGTGGCATGTTACTGTCATTGTGGCATGTTACTGTCATTGTGGCATGTTACTGTCATTGTGGCATGTTACTGTCATTGTGGCATGTTACTACTGTCATTGTGGCATGTTACTGTCATTGTGGCATGTTACTACTGTCATTGTGGCATGTTACTGTCATTGTGGCATGTTACTGTCATTGTGGCATGTTACTGTCATTGTGGCATGTTACTGTCATTGTGGCATGTTACTGTCATTGTGGCATGTTACTGTCATTGTGGCATGTTACTGTCATTGTGGCATGTTACTACTGTCATTATGGCATGTTACTGTCATTGTGGCATGTTACTACTGTCATTGTGGCATGTTACTGTCATTGTGGCATGTTACTGTCATTGTGGCATGTTACTACTGTCATTGTGGCATGTTACTACTGTCATTATGGCATGTTACTGTCATTATGGCATGTTACTACTGTCATTATGGCATGTTACTGTCATTATGGCATGTTACTACTGTCATTGTGGCATGTTACTGTCATTGTGGCATGTTACTACTGTCATTGTGGCATGTTACTACTGTCATTGTGGCATGTTACTACTGTCATTATGGCATGTTACTGTCATTATGGCATGTTACTACTGTCATTATGGCATGTTACTGTCATTATATCATGTTACTACTGTCATTGTGGCATGTTACTGTCATTGTGGCATGTTACTGTCATTGTGGCATGTTGCTGTCATTGTGGCATGTTACTGTCATTATGGCATGTTACTACTGTCATTATGGCATGTTACTGTCATTGTGGCATGTTACTGTCATTGTGGCATGTTACTGTCATTGTGGCATGTTACTGTCATTGTGGCATGTTACTGTCATTGTAGCATGTTACTGTCATTGTGGCATGTTACTGTCATTGTGGCATGTTACTGTCATTGTAGCATGTTACTGTCATTGTGGCATGTTACTGTCATTATGGCATGTTACTACTGTCATTATGGCATGTTACTACTGTCATTGTGGCATGTTACTGTCATTGTGGCATGTTACTGTCATTGTGGCATGTTACTGTCATTGTGGCATGTTACTGTCATTGTGGCATGTTACTACTGTCATTATGGCATGTTACTACTGTCATTGTGGCATGTTACTGTCATTGTGGCATGTTACTGTCATTGTGGCATGTTACTGTCATTGTGGCATGTTACTGTCATTGTGGCATGTTACTACTGTCATTATGGCATGTTACTACTGTCATTATGGCATGTTACTGTCATTGTGGCATGTTACTGTCATAGTGGCATGTTACTGTCATAGTGGCATGTTACTGTCATTGTGGCATGTTACTGTCATTATGGCATGTTACTACTGTCATTATGGCATGATACTATTGTCATTGTGGCATGTTACTGTCATTGTGGCATGTTACTGTCATTATGGCATGTTACTGTCATTATGGCATGTTACTGTCATTGTGGCATGTTACTGTCATTGTGGCATGTTACTGTCATTGTGGCATGTTACTGTCATTGTGGCATGTTACTGTCATTGTGGCATGTTACTGTCATTGTGGCATGTTACTGTCATTATGGCATGTTACTACTGTCATTATGGCATGATACTATTGTCATTGTGGCATGTTACTGTCATTGTGGCATGTTACTGTCATTGTGGCATGTTACTGTCATAGTGGCATGTTACTGTCATTGTGGCATGTTACTGTCATAGTGGCATGTTACTGTCATTGTGGCATGTTACTACTGTCATTATGGCATGTTACTGTCATTATGGCATGTTACTACTGTCATTATGGCATGTTACTGTCATTGTGGCATGTTACTGTCATTATGGCATGTTACTGTCATTATGGCATGTTACTACTGTCATTATGGCATGTTACTACTGTCATTATGGCATGTTACTACTGTCATTATGGCATGTTACTACTGTCATTATGGCATGTTACTGTCATTGTGGCATGTTACTGTCATTATGGCATGTTACTGTCATTATGGCATGTTACTGTCATTATGGCATGTTACTGTCATTGTGGCATGTTACTACTGTCATTATGGCATGTTACTACTGTCATTATGGCATGTTACTACTGTCATTATGGCATGTTACTACTGTCATTGTGGCATGTTACTGTCATTATGGCATGTTACTGTCATTGTGGCATGTTACTGTCATTATGGCATGTTACTACTGTCATTATGGCATGTTACTACTGTCATTATGGCATGTTACTACTGTCATTATGGCATGTTACTGTCATTGTGGCATGTTACTGTCATTGTGGCATGTTACTGTCATTGTGGCATGTTACTGTCATTGTGGCATGTTACTACTGTCATTTTGGCATGTTACTGTCATTGTGGCATGTTACTGTCATTGTGGCATGTTACTGTCATTGTGGCATGTTACTGTCATTTTGGCATGTTACTGTCATTGTGGCATGTTACTACTGTCATTATGGCATGATACTATTGTCATTGTGGCATGTTACTGCTGTCTTGCCTTCAGGAGCAAGAACTTGTCATAGAGCTTGTCTCAGTTGTATTTTCTTGTCTGCCTCTGATGTTATTCAGTTTGAGTGGAACTGCGGTGTGACGCCGAGGTCTCATAGCGCTCCACTTTGGTCTCTTGAAACTTGTTTTCCCTCTCAGCTGTTCTGTTCATGAAGCATCTTCCCCCTCTCGTTCCCTCTTCATTGCCTTACTTAATAAAACTTAATTCTAATGGTCACTTTCCCGCTCACTTCGGAAGCTTATTGAAGTTCGGCCATAGATTTGTGTAGTCTGTCGGGTTCCATATTTACCTGGACGGCATCGCGTCCGTGGCATTCAGTTTATGTAAGGGTGTACACGATAATGATATACCTATCACTGCAACCTGATGGCTGAGTGGACAACGCTCTGGCTTCGTAGTCCTAAGGTTCCGGGTTCGATCCCCGGTGGAGGTGGAAACACACGGGCAGAGTTTCTTTTACCCTGACGCCCCTGTTCACCTAGCAGTAAATAGGTACCTTGGAGTTAGACAGCTGCTGTTAGCTGCTTCCTGGGAATCTGTAACAAATAGGCGGCCTGGTCGAGGACCGGGCCGCGGGGACGCTAAGCCCCGAAATCATCGCAAGATAACCTCAAGCTCACAGCATCGTTACACACTGCTGGAGATTTCAATACCGGGGCGGTAGTGATCAAACCCGTCACGGCCGGATCCTGTACCAGATGCAGGAGACCCAACACAGGATACCTGAAAATCATCACATTTACGAAAAATATATAGCAGTATCAAGATAACACTATTAATATCATAGTCAGAATTATTACCGAAGGCTGGAGACTTCAACGCATAAGCGGTAGTGATCCAAACTGTATGTTTTGTGTGTGTGTGTGGGGGGGGGGGGGGCGTAGTTTTCCCCACACTAGAGTTGGAAGTCAGGTAATTGTGGTACCCCATTTATATCCCGCTCCACATAATGTATGACTCACAATATCTGTTTCCAGTCCGTCAGGTACTCTTCCCAACCAGAGAAGTTAGTTTCTGGCCGTTGTGACCTGGCTTCTGGTTGTTGTGACCTGGTTCTGGTTGTTGTGACCCGGTTTCTGGTTGTTGTGACCCGGTTTATGGTTGTGACTTGGTTTCTGGTTATTGTGACCCGGTTTCTGGTTGTTATAACCCGGTTTCTGGTTGTGACTTGGTTTCTGGTTGTTGTGACCCGGTTTCTGATTGTGTGACCCGGTTTCTGGTTGTTGTGACCTGGTTTCTGGTTATTGTGACCCGGTTTCTGGTTGTGACCCGGTTTCTGATTGTTGTGACCCGGTTTCTGGTTGTTGTGACCTGGTTTCTGGTTGTTGTGACCCGGTTTNAAATATCTGCTCAGAACACGCAAGGTAAAATGAATTGCCTCTTGTGCTGAAGCTAGTTTGATAAACGTTGTTACGCCAGTAAGGTGCACGAGCATACAAGAGGGGAAGTGATCTTATTCTGGCTAAATAGTTGCTTTACAGAGGCTTGCAAGATGCATGTGGAAGACAAAAAGGAGATGTTCAGGACATCAAGAGAGCTGTGGAAGCCTAACTCATCCATGCGAGACCCCAAGAGTAAGGCTAAGGAACTAATACACAAGTGGTGCGATGCAGCATCCTTCTCCTCCCTCCAGAAATAAACAGTGAACAGCTCCTGCGACAAAATGACAGAAGAATTAGGATAACAAGAGCACAGTCTAGTGATAACGAGTATGGCCAACCAATCACAGCCCAGGAAGGAAGGTGGGCTACGAAAAAGAGTAAAAGTACAGCGCCTAGTGAAGATAGCGTCATCTACGACATACTCAATGCACTGTGTGAAGTGTCTGGGAATCCACTACTCCACCTGTTTAACAAGTCATTCCTAAGTGGAGTGTTGCCCATACAATGGAAACACGCAATAATTCTTCCCATACCGAAGCCCAATAACCCTGGCAATTACAGACCTATCAGTCTCATGTCATGCACTTGCAAGATGCTAGAAACGATCATCCTAAACCGACTGTTGCACAAAATAGGCATGCTAGGGGAGGGGGTCAATGGATTTGTTATTAATTTAAGGACGGAGCACAACAAATTGTATAGTTAATCACTTGGCTAATGACACAGCTAAGTATTCTGTATTTGTTGGCATCAAAGGAGCATTCGACAAAGCAAAATGGACTGTGATTCTGGAAGAACTTGCATGTATGAGTGTCAAGGGAAGACTCTTGAAATGGACTGAAGATTACCTCACGGGGAGAAAAGCCAAGGTCTGCTTCAACGGAGCAGTCTCAAGAACAATAAGTATGGGACTCGGTACCCCCCCCCCCTCCCCGCCCCCAAAGGAGGGGTTTTAAGCAGGCGAAGAGTCACAATAACGTGGCTGAAGTATGTTGACCAGACCACACACTAGAAGTTGAAGGGACAACGACGTTTCGGTCCGTCCTGGACCATTCTCAAGTCGCTTTTAAGGGGGTTTTAAGTCCCACACTATTTAACATATAAACGCTATTGCAAATATTGAATTTCCTGAAGGAACACAACAAGTGGGATATGCAGATTGAAATTGAAATAAGTTTATTGAGGTAAAATACACACAAAGGGATGAGGAAGCTCAAGCTATTCTCACCCCGTTCAGTACAGCGTGTTAATACATACATACACACATCACAAACAATACATATATTACCAAACATTCTGAGAGATAAACGTATACATTTCCTCCTTTACACAAGTATGCAGATGATGTCCTAATACGAGCTCCCACCTTGGGAAAATGAAACAGTCCATTGAACTCCTTGGAAGGAAATGTGTTGATCTGGGTTTCATTCTCTCCACAAACAAGACAAAAGCATGCTCTCATCACAAGAGGAATAAAATGAAGAATTTCAAATTAATTGTGTAACACTTGTGTGGGTTGACCACTCTTTCAAGGTACCGTTAGGAGCTCAACCAACTCATAGGAGCATGTAAAAGTCGACTCTGGGCAGTGAAAGCTATGACCTGGGATAAGCATGGAGCCTCTATTGCCGTGTTTAAAATGATGAACACAGCCTATGTGCGCTCCGTCATAGACTATGCCGCACCAGTTTTGTGCACTTATTCCCAAAGCGCTATGAAAAAACTTGAAAGCATCCAAAATTTAACCATGGCAATCATTCTTGGAGTCCCAAGAACTGCCCAAACATCTAATCTACAAGAGGGGTTGTCTCTCTCCGGTGATAAAAGCAGAATTAATGAACTGAAGGCTAAGTTTGCGATTAATATAGCCAGAGATCCCCAATAAAATGATATTGCCATGAAAATTGAGCTCTGTGATACTTACAGGAGGAAACAGGTGAGGCAAAACATGTCTTCACAGATCAGTCTGCTACCTCGAAGAACTTCACCTGCTTGAGCAAACCCATGAGCGCCTGCCTGTAGAGAGGTTACCTCCCTGGGAGGATGACTTATGCAGGATTATCATAAAGTTAGATGGGTCATCTAACCCTGTCACTGGCAGGGCTGGTGTAGCATACACTGTGATTAGGAATAATGCCTTTCAACGCGGAAATGAAGAAAAAGCACGTATTGAGAACTATGCCGCTTGAATACAAGCAGAGCTTCCTGCCATTGTTATGGCGTTAAGATTCCTTGAACGAAACACTAATGGTGCAGTAATCTGCACTGATTCACCAGCAGCGCTACAAAGCCTTTGTAAAAAGCGGGCAGAAAATCTTGTGACAGTCGCTGAAATCAAGAGAGCTGTGAGAGTACTAACCAATCAGGGAAGAGTCATTAAGTTTCTGTGGATCCCCTCCCATGTTGTTATATGTTGAAATGAACGAGCAGATGTGCTGGCTGCTGAAGGAGACCACATTGAATACTTCTTACCAAAAGACTTCTACAAATTAGAGATATTATCAGGCAACATCACCGTGACAAAGTAACAGAGGCAAGGAGGATAGAAGAACAAACCAGTGAATCTGTACGCTGGTACGTGGCTGCCGCTGGCAATCCCAATCATTATGGACGAAGAGGAGGAGGACGCGGGAGAGAAAAAGTAATAGCATGAATCCATCTTGGATACAAATATCCATGGAGATTTGGGATGGAAACAACAGTTGAGCAGCGGAGTTGCAGAATCTATAGTGAGAGTGACGGACACCGCCTTGACCACTACCTGAGAGAATGTGAACACCTGAGAGACATTACAAATATGAGTTGCATAATAAACTCCACATTGTTTGAGTTAGGAAAACATTATTTGTCGAATATTGATACTGTTCTTAAAAGATTCTCCCATTTTGCACCTTCATGATAACGTAACATTTTAAGGGTTGACAAATGTTAATCTTCTTGTTTGAGAAGCTGTTCACTTGAGACAATTAAGTAAGTCCCAGCTGTGTCTGGGTACAAGTGACAGGATGAACAACCCAGCGGGTTTTCTTCCTATAAGGGGGTGTTATACATGCTGCTATGGCGGTGTGTCCACTCACAGGATGAGTGGCGCTGCCAATAAACTCGCCCCTCGGGGCAAAATTTTTAATTTAAAAGATCACGTTCTTGTGCCATACCGCCTGAGGGAACTTGTGGCCATGATAGAGAAGACATGCTGGCATATGTCGGTCCACAAGGCGGCCATATTGAATATTGTATCTTCAAGACGATTCAACAAATCAGAGACTTCATCGTAAAGGTTCAATGCGACAAGGTAGATGAGAAAAGAGAGCACAGGAACAAGTCAGTTAGTCGGTACTGGTACACACCAGCTGCTCCGATAGTCTCCACCACTGTCGACAAAAGTGAAGCAGACAATGGAGCGGATCCGCAGTGGGGAGGACTGGACGTGGACACCAGCCCCCGGGAAAGTGTGGGGCTGGGTACTCCAGCTGGGCACAAGGCCTGCAGACAACAGTGTGGGAGAAAGCTTCACTTCCAGAAAGACTTTTTCCTACTGCGCTATCAACACTACTACCACCAACTTATTACTGCCACCACCACCACCACCCTCCCACCACCACCACCCTCCCCCACCACCACCACCACCACCACCACCAACCTCCACTACCACCACCACCCACCAACCTCTCACTACCACCACCAACCTCTCACTACCACCACCAACCTCTCACTACCACCACCAACCTCCCATACCACCACTACCACACCAACCTCCCACTGCCACCAACCTCGCACCCAACACCAAACGTCCCACCCACCACCACCACCACCCTCCCACTACCACCAC
>WNGS01007645.1:0-16267 GCA_020271785.1 Procambarus virginalis
GGATGGTCTGGCTGGGATGGTCTAGCTGGGATGGTCTGGCTGGGATGATCTAGCTGGGATGGTCTAGCTGGGATGGTCTGGCTGGGATGGTCTGAGGGATGGTCGGCTGGGATGGTCTAGCTGGGATGGTCTAGCTGGGATGGTCTGATGGGATGGTCTAGCTGGGATGGTCTGGCTGGGATGGTCTAGCTGGGATGGTCTAGCGGGATGGTCTGAGGGATGGTCTGACTGGGATGGTCTATCTGGGATAGTCTTGCTGGGATGGTCTAGCTGGGATGGTCTCTAGCTGGGATGGTCTTGCTGGGAGGGTCTAGCTGGGATGGTCTGGCTGGGATGGTCTAGCTGGGATAGTCTAGCTGGGATGGTCTTGCTGGGATGGTCTAGCTGCGATGGTCTAGCTGGGATAGTCTGGCTAAGATGGTCTAGCTGGGATGGTCTGACTGGGATAGTCTAGCTGGGATGGTCTGGCTGGGATGGGCTAGCTGGGATGGTCTGGCAGGGATAGTCTAGCTGGGATGGTCT
This sequence comes from Procambarus virginalis, assembly GCA_020271785.1. Classification (NCBI taxonomy): domain Eukaryota; kingdom Metazoa; phylum Arthropoda; class Malacostraca; order Decapoda; family Cambaridae; genus Procambarus; species Procambarus virginalis. Next base: position 523 of record WNGS01007645.1, read on the forward strand.
GGCTGGGATGGTCTAGCTGGGATGGTCTAGCTGGGATGGTCTGACTGGGATGGTCTGACTGGGATGGTCTATCTGGGATAGTCTTGCTGTGATGGTCTAGCTGGGATGGTCTAGCTGGGATGGTCTGCTGGGGGGGTCTAGCTGGGATGGTCTGGCTGGGATAGTCTAGCTGGGATAGTCTAGCTGGGATGGTCTGCTGGGATGGTCTAGCTGGGATGGTCTAGGGGATAGTCTGGCTGGGATGGTCTAGCTGGGATGGTCTGGCTGGGATAGTCTAGCTGGGATGGTCTGGCTGGGATGGTCTAGCTGGGATTGTCTGGCAGGGATAGTCTAGCTGGGATGGTCTAGCTGGGATGGTCTAGCTGGGATGGTCTGGCTGGGATGGTCTGGCTGGATGGTCTGGCTGGGATGGTCTGGTTGGGGATGGTCTAGCTGGGATGGTCTAGCTGGGATGGTCTGGCTGGGATGGTCTAGCTGGGATGGTCTGGCTGGGATGGTCTGGTTGGGATGGTCTAGCTGGGATGGTCTGGCTGGGATGGTCTGGCTGGGATGGTCTAGCTGGGATGGTCTAGCTGGGATGGTCTGGCTGGGATGGTCTGGCTGGGATGGTCTAGCTGGGATGGTCTGGCTGGAGTGGTCTAGCTGGGATGGTCTTGCTGGGATGGTCTAGCTGTGATAGTCTAGCTGGGATGGTCTAGCTGGGATGGTCTGGCTGGGATGGTCTAGCTGGGATGGTCTGGCTGGGATGGTCTGGCTTAGATGGTCTAGCTGGGATAGTCTAGCTGGGATGGTCAGGCTGGGATGGTCTAGCTGGAGATGGTCTGGCTGGGATGGTCTAGCTGGGATGGTCTGGATGGGATGGTCTGGCTGGATGGTCTGGGTGGGATGGTCTAGCTGGGATGGTCTAGCTGGGATGGGCTAGCTGGGATGGTCTGGCTGGGATAGTCTAGCTGGGATGGTCTAGCTGGGATGGTCTGACTGGGATGGTCTAGCTGGATGGTCTGGCTGGGATGGTCTAGCTGGGATGGTCTAGCTGGGATGGTCTGAGTGGGATGGTCTGCTGGGATGGTCTAGCTGGGATAGTCTTGCTGGGATGGTCTTGCTGGGATGGTCTAGCTGGGATGGTCTGGCTGGGATGGTCTACTGGGGGATGGTCTAGCTGGGATGGTCTAGGCTGGGATGGTCTAGCTGGGATGGTCTTGCTGGGATGGTCTAGCTGGGATGGTCTAGCTGGGATGGTCTGGCTGGGATGGTCTAGCTGGGATGGTCTGGCTGGGATGGTCTAGCTGGGATGGTCTAGCTGGGATGGTCTGGCTGGGATGGTCTAGCTGGGATGGTCTGGCTGGGATGGTCTGGCTGGGATGGTTTGGTGGGATGGTCTAGCTGGGATGGTCTGGCTGGATGGGATGGTCTGGCTGGGATGATCTGGCTGGGATGGTCTAGCTGGGATGGTCTAGCTGGGATGGTTAGGCTGGGTGGTCTAGCTGGGATGGTCTGGCTGGATAGTCTAGCTGGGATGGTCTGGCTGGGATGGTCTAGCTGGGATGGTCTGGCAGGGATGATCTAGCTGGGATGGTCTAGCTGGGATGGTCTAGCTGGGATGGTCTAGCTGGGATAGTCTAGCTGGGATGGAGGCTGGGATGGTCTAGCTGGGATGGTCTGGCTGGGATGGTCTGGCTGGGATGGTCTAGCTGGGATGGTCTGGCTGGGATGGTCTAGCTGGGATGGTCTGGCTGGGATGGTCTAGCTGGGATGGTCTGGCTGGGATGTCTGGCTGGGATGGTTTGGCTGGGATGGTCTAGCTGGGATGGTCTAGCTGGGATGGTCTAGCTGGGATGGTCTGGCTGGGATGGTCTAGCTGGGATGGTCTGCTGGATGGTCTAGCTGTGATAGTCTAGCTGGGATGGTCTAGCTGGGATGGTCTGGCTGGGATGGTCTAGCTGGGATGTCTATCTGGGATAGTCTAGCTGGGATGGTCTGGCTGGATGGTCTGGTGGGATGGTCTGGCTGGGATGGTCTAGCTGGGATGGTCTGGCTGGGATGGTCTAGCTGGGATGGTCTAGCTGGGATGGTCTAGCTGGGATGGTCTGGCTGGGATGGTCTAGCTGGGATGGTCTGGCTGGGATGATCTAGCTGGGATGGTCTAGCTGGGATGGTCTGGCTGGGATGGTCTGACTGGGATGGTCTAGCTGGGATGGTCTAGCTGGGATGGTCTAGCTGGGATGGTCTGACTGGGATGGTCTAGCTGGGATGGTCTGGCTGGGATGGTCTAGCTGGGATGGTCTAGCTGGGATGGTCTGACTGGGATGGTCTGACTGGGATGGTCTAGCTGGGATAGTCTTGCTGGGATGGTCTAGCTGGGATGGTCTAGCTGGGATGGTCTTGCTGGGATGGTCTAGCTGGGATGGTCTGGCTGGAGTGGTCTAGCTGGGATGGTCTTGCTGGGATGGTCTAGCTGGGATGGTCTAGCTGGGATGGTCTAGCTGGGATGGTCTGGCTGGGATGGTCTAGCTGGGATGGTCTGGCTGGGATGGTCTGGCTTGGGGATGGTCTAGCTGGGATGGTCTAGCTGGGATGGTAGGCTGGGATGGTCTAGCTGGGATGGTCTGGTGGGATGGTCTAGCTGGGATGGTCTGGCTGGGATGGTCTGGCTGGGATGGTCTGGGCGGGATGGTCTAGCTGGGATGGTCTAGCTGGGATGGTAGCTGGGATGGTCTGGCTGGGATGTCTAGCTGGGATGGTCTAGCTGGGATGGTCTGACTGGGATGGTCTAGCTGGGATGGTCTGGCTGGGATGGTCTAGCTGGGATGGTCTAGCTGGGATGGTCTGCTGGGATGGTAGCTGGGATGGTCTAGCTGGGATAGTCTTGCTGGGATGGTCTGGCTGGGATGGTCTAGCTGGGATGGTCTGGCTGGGATGGTCTAGCTGGGATGGTCTGGCTGGGATGGTCTAGCTGGGATGGTCTGGCTGGGATGGTCTAGCTGGGATGGGATGGTTCTGGCTGGGATGGTCTAGCTGGGATGGTCTGGCTGGGATGGTCTAGCTGGGATGGTCTGGCTGGGATGGTCTAGCTGGGATGGTCTAGCTGGGATGGTCTAGCTGGGATGGTCTAGGGGGATGGTCTAGCTGGGATGGTCTAGGCTGGGATGGTCTAGCTGGGATGGTCTTGCTGGGATGGTCTAGCTGGGATGGTCTAGCTGGGATGGTCTGGCTGGGATGGTCTAGCTGGGATGGTCTGGCTGGGATGGTCTGGCTGGGATGGTCTAGCTGGGATGGTCTGGCTGGGATGGTCTAGCTGGGATGGTCTGGCTGGGATGGTCTGGCTGGGATGGTCTGGCTGGGATGGTCTAGCTGGGATGGTCTGGCTGGGATGGTCTGGCTGGGATGGTCTGGCTGGGATGGTCTAGCTGGGATAGGTCTAGCTGGGATGGTTAGGCTGGGATGGTCTAGCTGGGATGGTCTGGCAGGGATAGTTTAGCTGGGATGGTCTGGCTGGGATGGTCTAGCTGGGATGGTTTGGCTGGGATGATCTAGCTGGGATGGTCTAGCTGGGATGGTCTAGCTGGGATGGTCTAGCTGGGATAGTCTAGCTGGGATGGTTAGGCTGGGATGGTCTAGCTGGGATGGTCTGGCTGGGATGGTCTGGCTTGGATGGTCTAGCTGGGATGGTCTGGCTGGGATGGTCTAGCTGGGATGGTCTGGCTGGGATGGTCTAGCTGGGATGGTCTGGCTGGGATGTCTGGCTGGGATGGTCTGGCTGGGATGGTCTAGCTGGGATGGTCTAGCTGGGATGGTCTAGCTGGGATGGTCTGGCTGGGATGGTCTAGCTGGGATGGTCTTGCTGGGATGGTCTAGCTGTGATAGTCTAGCTGGGATGGTCTAGCTGGGATGGTCTGGCTGGGATGGTCTAGCTGGGATGGTCTATCTGGGATGGTCTAGCTGGGATGGTCTGGCTGGAATGGTCTGGCTGGGATGGTCTGGTGGGATGGTCTAGCTGGGATGGTCTGGCTGGGATGGTCTAGCTGGGATGGTCTAGCTGGGATGGTCTAGCTGGGATGGTCTGGCTGGGATGGTCTAGCTGGGATGGTCTGGCTGGGATGATCTAGCTGGGATGGTCTAGCTGGGATGGTCTGGCTGGGATGGTCTGACTGGGATGGTCTGGCTGGGATGGTCTAGCTGGGATGGTCTAGCTGGGATGGTCTGACTGGGATGGTCTAGCTGGGATGGTCTGGCTGGGATGGTCTAGCTGGGATGGTCTAGCTGGGATGGTCTGACTGGGATGGTCTGACTGGGATGGTCTATCTGGGATAGTCTTGCTGGGATGGTCTAGCTGGGATGATCTAGCTGGGATGGTCTTGCTGGGAGGGTCTAGCTGGGATGGTCTGGCTGGGATAGTCTAGCTGGGATAGTCTAGCTGGGATGGTCTTGCTGGGATGGTCTAGCTGGGATGGTCTAGCTGGGATAGTCTGGCTAAGATGGTCTAGCTGGGATGGTCTGACTGGGATAGTCTAGCTGGGATGGTCTGGCTGGGATGGTCTAGCTGGGATGGTCTGGCAGGGATAGTCTAGCTGGGATGGTCTGGCTGGGATGGTCTAGCTGGGATGGTCTAGCTGGGATGGTCTGACTGGGATGGTCTGACTGGGATGGTCTATCTGGGATAGTCTTGCTGGGATGGTCTAGCTGGGATGGTCTAGCTGGGATGGTCTTGCTGGGAGGGTCTAGCTGGGATGGTCTGGCTGGGATAGTCTAGCTGGGATAGTCTAGCTGGGATGGTCTTGCTGGGATGGTCTAGCTGGGATGGTCTAGCTGGGATAGTCTGGCTGGGATGGTCTAGCTGGGATGGTCTGGCTGGGATAGTCTAGCTGGGATGGTCTGGCTGGGATGGTCTAGCTGGGATTGTCTGGCAGGGATAGTCTAGCTGGGATGGTCTAGCTGGGATGGTCTAGCTGGGATGGTCTGGCTGGGATGGTCTGGCTGGGATGGTCTGGCTGGGATGGTCTGGTTGGGCTGGTCTAGCTGGGATGGTCTGGCTGGGATGGTCTGGCTGGGATGGTCTAGCTGGGATGGTCTGGCTGGGATGGTCTGGTTGGGATGGTCTAGCTGGGATGGTCTGGCTGGGATGGTCTGGCTGGGATGGTCTAGCTGGGATGGTCTAGCTGGGATGGTCTGGCTGGGATGGTCTGGCTGGGATGGTCTAGCTGGGATGGTCTGGCTGGAGTGGTCTAGCTGGGATGGTCTTGCTGGGATGGTCTAGCTGTGATAGTCTAGCTGGGATGGTCTAGCTGGGATGGTCTGGCTGGGATGGTCTAGCTGGGATGGTCTGGCTGGGATGGTCTGGCTTAGATGGTCTAGCTGGGATAGTCTAGCTGGGATGGTCAGGCTGGGATGGTCTAGCTGGGATGGTCTGGCTGGGATGGTCTAGCTGGGATGGTCTGGATGGGATGGTCTGGCTGAGATGGTCTGGGTGGGATGGTCTAGCTGGGATGGTCTAGCTGGGATGGGCTAGCTGGGATGGTCTGGCTGGGATAGTCTAGCTGGGATGGTCTAGCTGGGATGGTCTGACTGGGATGGTCTAGCTGGGATGGTCTGGCTGGGATGGTCTAGCTGGGATGGTCTGAGTGGGATGGTCTGACTGGGATGGTCTAGCTGGGATAGTCTTGCTGGGATGGTCTTGCTGGGATGGTCTAGCTGGGATAGTCTGGCTGGGATGGTCTAGCTGGGATGGTCTGGCTGGGATAGTCTAGCTGGGATGGTCTGGCTGGGATGGTCTAGCTGGGATGGTCTGGCAGGGATAGTCTAGCTGGGATGATCTAGCTGGGATGGTCTAGCTGGGATGGTCTAGCTGGGATGGTCTAGGTGGGATAGTCTAGCTGGGATGGTTAGGCTGGGATGGTCTAGCTGGGTGGTCTTGCTGGGATGGTCTAGCTGGGATGGTCTAGCTGGGATAGTCTGGCTGGGATGGTCTAGATGGGATGGTCTGGCTGGGATAGTCTGGCTGGGATGGTCTAGCTGGGATGGTCTGGCTGGGATGGTCTAGCTGGGATGGTCTGGCTGGGATGGTCTGGCTGGGATGGTTTGGCTGGGATGGTCTAGCTGGGATGGTCTGGCTGGGATGGTCTGGCTGGGATGATCTGGCTGGGATGGTCTAGCTGGGATAGTCTAGCTGGGATGGTTAGGCTGGGATGGTCTAGCTGGGATGGTCCGGCAGGGATAGTTTAGCTGGGATGGTCTGGCTGGGATGGTCTAGCTGGGATGGTCTGGCAGGGATGATCTAGCTGGGATGGTCTAGCTGGGATGGTCTAGCTGGGATGGTCTAGCTGGGATGGTTAGGCTGGGATGGTCTAGCTGGGATGGTCTGGCTGGGATGGTCTGGCTTGGATGGTCTAGCTGAGATGGTCTGGCTGGGATGGTCTAGCTGGGATGATCTGGCTGGGATGGTCTAGCTGGGATGGTCTGGCTGGGATGGTCTGGCTGGGATGGTTTGGCTGGGATGGTCTAGCTGGGATGGTCTGGCTGGGATGGTCTGGCTGGGATGGTCTGGCTGGGATGGTCTAGCTGGGATGGTCTGGCTGGGATGGTCTAGCTGGGATGGTCTGGCTGGGATGGTCTAGCTGGGATAGTCTAGCTGGGATGGTCTAGCTGGGATGGTCTGGCTGGGATGGTCTGGCTGGGATGGTCTGGCTGGGATGGTCTAGCTGGGATGGTCTGGCTGGGATGGTCTGGCTGGGATGGTCTAGCTGGGATGGTCTGGCTGGGATGGTCTGGTTGGGATAGTCTAGCTGGGATGGTCTGGCTGGGATGGTCTGGCTGGGATGGTCTAGCTGGGATGGTCTAGCTGGGATGGTCTAGCTGGGATGGTCTGGCTGGGATGGTCTGGCTGGGATGGTCTAGCTGGGATGGTCTGGCTGGGATGGTCTAGCTGGGATGGTCTAGCTGGGATGTCTGGCTGGGATGGTCTAGCTGGGATGGTCTGGCTGGGATGGTCTGCTGGGATGGTCTAGCTGGGATGGTCTGGCTGGATGGTCTGGCTGGGATGGTCTAGCTGGGATGGTCTGGCTGGGATGGTCTAGCTGGGATGGTCTAGCTGGGATGGTCTGGCTGGGATGGTCTAGCTGGGATGGTCTGGCTGGGATGGTCTAGCTGGGATGGTCTAGCTGGGATGGTCTGACTGGGATGGTCTACTGGGATGGTCTAGCTGGGATGGTCTGGCTGGGATGGTCTAGCTGGGATGGTCTAGCTGGGATGGTCTTGCTGGGATGGTCTAGCTGGGATGGTCTGGCTGGGATGGTCTGGCTGGGATGGTCTAGCTGGGATGGTCTGCTGGGATGGTCTAGCTGGGATGGTCTGGCTGGGATGGTCTAGCTGGGATGGTCTGGCTGGGATGGTCTAGCTGGGATGGTCTAGCTGGGATGGTCTAGCTGGGATGGTCTAGCTGGGATGGTCTAGCTGGGATGGTCTGGCTGGGATGGTCTAGCTGGGATGGTCTAGCTGGGATGGTCTGGCTGGGATGGTCTAGCTGGGATGGTCTGGCTGGGATGGTCTGGCTGGGATGGTCTAGCTGGGATGGTCTGGCTGGGATGGTCTGGCTGGGATGGTCTAGCTGGGATGGTCTAGCTGGGATGGTCTAGCTGGGATGGTCTGGCTGGGATGGTCTGGCTGGGATGGTCTGGCTGGGATGGTCTAGCTGGGATGGTCTAGCTGGGATGTCTGCTGGGATGGTCTGGCTGGGATGGTCTAGCTGGGATGGTCTAGCTGGGATGTCTGGCTGGGATGGTCTAGCTGGGATGGTCTAGCTGGGATGGTCTGGCTGGGATGGTCTGCTGGGATGGTCTAGCTGGGATGGTCTAGCTGGGATGGTCTGGCTGGGATGGTCTAGCTGGGATGGTCTGGCTGGGATGGTCTAGCTGGGATGGTCTAGCTGGGATGGTCTGGCTGGGATGGTCTAGCTGGGATGGTCTAGCTGGGATGGTCTAGCTGGGATGGTCTGGCTGGGATGGTCTGCTGGGATGGTCTAGCTGGGATGGTCTAGCTGGGATGGTCTGCTGGGATGGTCTAGCTGGGATGGTCTAGCTGGGATGGTCTGGCTGGGATGTCTGGCTGGGATGGTCTGGCTGGATGGTCTGGCTGGGATGGTCTAGCTGGGATGGTCTGGCTGGGATGGTCTAGCTGGGATGGTCTAGCTGGGATGGTCTAGCTGGGATGGTCTGCTGGGATGGTCTAGCTGGGATGGTCTGGCTGGATGGTCTAGCTGGGATGGTCGGCTGGGATGGTCTGGCTGGGATGGTCTAGCTGGGATGGTCTAGCTGGGATGGTCTGCTGGGATGGTCTAGCTGGGATGGTCTAGCTGGGATGGTCTAGCTGGGATGGTCTAGCTGGATGGTCTGGCTGGGATGGTCTGGCTGGGTGATGGTCTGGCTGGGATGGTCTAGCTGGGATGGTCTAGCTGGGATGGTCTGGCTGGGATGGTCTAGCTGGGATGGTCTAGCTGGGATGGTCTAGCTGGGATGGTCTGGCTGGGATGGTCTAGCTGGATGGTCTAGCTGGGATGGTCTGGCTGGGATGGTCTAGCTGGGATGGTCTAGCTGGGATGGTCTAGCTGGGATGGTCTAGCTGGGATGGTCTAGCTGGGATGGTCTAGCTGGGATGGTCTAGCTGGGATGGTCTGGCTGGGATGGTCTAGCTGGATGGTCTAGCTGGGATGGTCTGCTGGGATGGTCTAGCTGGGATAGTCTAGCTGGGATGGTCTGGCTGGGATGGTCTAGCTGGGATGGTCTAGCTGGATGGTCTGCTGGGATGGTCTAGCTGGGATGGTCTGGCTGGGATGGTCTAGCTGGGATGGTCTAGCTGGGATGGTCTGGCTGGGATGGTCTGGCTGGCTGGGATGGTCTGGCTGGGATGGTCTGGCTGGGATGGTCTAGCTGGGATGGTCTGCTGGGATGGTCTGGCTGGGATGGTCTAGCTGGGATGGTCTGGCTGGGATGGTCTGGCTGGGATGGTCTAGCTGGGATGGTCTAGCTGGGATGGTCTGGCTGGGATGGTCTAGCTGGGATGGTCTAGCTGGGATGGTCTGGCTGGGATGGTCTAGCTGGGATGGTCTGGCTGGGATGGTCTGGCTGGGATGGTCTAGCTGGGATGGTCTGGCTGGGATGGTCTGGCTGGGATGGTCTAGCTGGGATGGTCTAGCTGGGATGGTCTGGCTGGGATGGTCTAGCTGGGATGGTCTAGCTGGGATGGTCTGGCTGGGATGGTCTGGCTGGGATGGTCTAGCTGGGATGGTCTGGCTGGGATGGTCTGCTGGGATGGTCTGGCTGGGATGGTCTAGCTGGGATGGTCTGGCTGGGATGGTCTGCTGGGATGGTCTAGCTGGGATGGTCTAGCTGGGATGGTCTAGCTGGGATGGTCTGGCTGGGATGGTCTAGCTGGGATGGTCTGGCTGGGATGGTCTAGCTGGGATGGTCTAGCTGGGATGGTCTGGCTGGATGGTCTGGCTGGGATGGTCTAGCTGGGATGGTCTGGCTGGGATGGTCTAGCTGGGATGGTCTACTGGGATGGTCTGGCTGGGATGGTCTAGCTGGGATGGTCGGCTGGGATGTCTAGCTGGGATGGTCTAGCTGGGATGGTCTAGCTGGGATGGTCTAGCTGGGATGGTCTAGCTGGGATGGTCTGGCTGGGATGGTCTAGCTGGGATGGTCTGGCTGGGATGGTCTAGCTGGGATGGTCTGGCTGGGATGGTCTGGTGGGATGGTCTAGCTGGGATGGTCTAGCTGGGATGGTCTAGCTGGGATGGTCTGGCTGGGATGGTCTAGCTGGGATGGTCTAGCTGGGATGGTCTGCTGGGATGGTCTAGGCTGGATGGTCTGCTGGGATGGTCTGGCTGGGATAGGTCTAGCTGGGATGGTCTAGCTGGGATGGTCTAGCTGGGATGGTCTAGCTGGGATGGTCTGGCTGGGATGGTCTGGCTGGGATGGTCNGGATGGTCTAGCTGGGATGGTCTTGCTGGGAGGGTCTAGCTGGGATGGTCTGGCCTGGATAGTCTAGCTGGATAGTCTAGCTGGGATGGTCTTGCTGGGATGGTCTAGCTGGGATGGTCTAGCTGGGATAGTCTGGCTGGGATGGTCTAGCTGGGATGGTCTGGCTGGGATAGTCTAGCTGGGATGGTCTGGCTGGGATGGTCTAGCTGGGATGGTCTTGCAGGGATAGTCTAGCTGGGATGGTCTAGCTGGGATGGTCTAGCTGGGATGGTCTGGCTGGGATGGTCTAGATGGGATGGTCTGGATGGGATGGTCTGGCTGGGATGGTCTGGGTGGGATGGTCTAGCTGGGATGGTCTAGCTGGGATGGGCTAGCTGGGATGGTCTGGCTGGGATGGTCTAGCTGGGATGGTCTTGCTGGGATGGTCTAGCTGTGATAGTCTAGCTGGGATGGTCTAGCTGGGATGGTCTGGCTGGGATGGTCTAGCTGGGATGGTCTATCTGGGATAGTCTAGCTGGGATGGTCTGGCAGGAATGGACTGGCTGGGATGGTCTGGTTGGGATGGTCTAGCTGGGATGGTCTGGCTGGGATGGTCTAGCTGGGATGGTCTAGCTGGGATGATCTAGCTGGGATGGTCTGGCTGGGATGGTCTAGCTGGGATGGTCTGGCTGGGATGATCTAGCTGGGATGGTCTAGCTGGGATGGTCTGGCTGGGATGGTCTGACTGGGATGGTCTGGCTGGGATGGTCTAGCTGGGATGGTCTAGCTGGGATGGTCTGACTGGGATGGTCTAGCTGGGATGGTCTGGCTGGGATGGTCTAGCTGGGATGGTCTAGCTGGGATGGTCTGACTGGGATGGTCTGACTGGGATGGTCTATCTGGGATAGTCTTGCTGGGATGGTCTAGCTGGGATGGTCTAGCTGGGATGGTCTTGCTGGGAGGGTCTAGCTGGGATGGTCTGGCTGGGATAGTCTAGCTGGGATAGTCTAGCTGGGATGGTCTTGCTGGGATGGTCTAGCTGCGATGGTCTAGCTGGGATAGTCTGGCTAAGATGGTCTAGCTGGGATGGTCTGACTGGGATAGTCTAGCTGGGATGGTCTGGCTGGGATGGGCTAGCTGGGATGGTCTGGCAGGGATAGTCTAGCTGGGATGGTCTGGCTGGGATGGTCTAGCTGGGATGGTCTAGCTGGGATGGTCTGACTGGGATGGTCTGACTGGGATGGTCTATCTGGGATAGTCTTGCTGGGATGGTCTAGCTGGGATGGTCTAGCTGGGATGGTCTTGCTGGGAGGGTCTAGCTGGGATGGTCTGGCTGGGATAGTCTAGCTGGGATAGTCTAGCTGGGATGGTCTTGCTGGGATGGTCTAGCTGGGATGGTCTAGCTGGGATAGTCTGGCTGGGATGGTCTAGCTGGGATGGTCTGGCTGGGATAGTCTAGCTGGGATGGTCTGGCTGGGATGGTCTAGCTGGGATTGTCTGGCAGGGATAGTCTAGCTGGGATGGTCTAGCTGGGATGGTCTAGCTGGGATGGTCTGGCTGGGATGGTCTGGCTGGGATGGTCTGGCTGGGATGGTCTGGTTGGGCTGGTCTAGCTGGGATGGTCTGGCTGGGATGGTCTGGCTGGGATGGTCTAGCTGGGATGGTCTGGCTGGGATGGTCTGGTTGGGATGGTCTAGCTGGGATGGTCTGGCTGGGATGGTCTGGCTGGGATGGTCTAGCTGGGATGGTCTAGCTGGGATGGTCTGGCTGGGATGGTCTGGCTGGGATGGTCTAGCTGGGATGGTCTGGCTGGAGTGGTCTAGCTGGGATGGTCTTGCTGGGATGGTCTAGCTGTGATAGTCTAGCTGGGATGGTCTAGCTGGGATGGTCTGGCTGGGATGGTCTAGCTGGGATGGTCTGGCTGGGATGGTCTGGCTTAGATGGTCTAGCTGGGATAGTCTAGCTGGGATGGTCAGGCTGGGATGGTCTAGCTGGGATGGTCTGGCTGGGATGGTCTAGCTGGGATGGTCTGGATGGGATGGTCTGGCTGAGATGGTCTGGGTGGGATGGTCTAGCTGGGATGGTCTAGCTGGGATGGGCTAGCTGGGATGGTCTGGCTGGGATAGTCTAGCTGGGATGGTCTAGCTGGGATGGTCTGACTGGGATGGTCTAGCTGGGATGGTCTGGCTGGGATGGTCTAGCTGGGATGGTCTAGCTGGGATGGTCTGAGTGGGATGGTCTGACTGGGATGGTCTAGCTGGGATGGTCTTGCTGGGATGGTCTTGCTGGGATGGTCTAGCTGGGATGTCTGGCTGGGATGGTCTAGGTGGGATAGTCTAGCTGGGATGGTTAGGCTGGGATGGTCTAGCTGGGATGGTCTGGCTGGGATGGTCTAGCTGGGATGGTCTAGCTGGGAGTCTGGCTGGGATGGTCTAGCTGGGATGGTCTGGCTGGGATGTCTAGCTGGGATGGTCTAGCTGGGATGGTCTGGCTGGGATGGTCTAGCTGGGATGGTCTGGCTGGGATGGTCTGGCTGGGATGGTCTGGCTGGGATGGTCTAGCTGGGATGGTCTGGCTGGGATGGTCTGGCTGGGATGTCTGGCTGGGATGGTCTAGCTGGGATGGTCTAGCTGGGATGGTTAGGCTGGGATGGTCTAGCTGGGATGGTCTGGCTGGGATGGTCTAGCTGGGATGGTCTGGCTGGGATGGTCTAGCTGGGATGGTCTGGCTGGGATGGTCTAGCTGGGATGGTCTAGCTGGGATGGTCTAGCTGGGATGGTCTAGCTGGGATAGTCTAGCTGGGATGGTTAGCTGGGATGGTCTAGCTGGATGGTCTGGCTGGGATGGTCTGGCTGGGATGGTCTAGCTGGGATGGTCTGGCTGGGATGGTCTAGCTGGGATGGTCTGGCTGGGATGGTCTAGCTGGGATGGTCTGGCTGGGATGGTCTGGCTGGGATGGTCTGGCTGGGATGGTCTAGCTGGGATGGTCTAGCTGGGATGGTCTAGCTGGGATGGTCTGGCTGGGATGGTCTAGCTGGGATGGTCTGGCTGGGATGGTCTAGCTGGGATGGTCTAGCTGGGATGGTCTAGCTGGGATGGTCTGGCTGGGATGGTCTAGCTGGGATGGTCTACTGGGATGGTCTAGCTGGGATGGTCTGGCTGGGATGGTCTGGCTGGGATGGTCTGGCTGGGATGGTCTAGCTGGGATGGTCTGGCTGGGATGGTCTAGCTGGGATGGTCTAGCTGGGATGGATCTAGCTGGGATGGTCTGGCTGGGATGGTCTAGCTGGGATGGTCTGGCTGGGATGGTCTAGCTGGGATGGTCTAGCTGGGATGGTCTGGCTGGGATGGTCTGCTGGGATGGTCTGGCTGGGATGGTCTAGCTGGGATGGTCTAGCTGGGATGGTCTGCTGGGATGGTCTAGCTGGGATGGTCTGGCTGGGATGGTCTAGCTGGGATGGTCTAGCTGGGATGGTCTGACTGGGATGGTCTGACTGGGATGGTCTATCTGGGATAGTCTTGCTGGTATGGTCTAGCTGGGATGTCTAGCTGGGATGGTCTTGCTGGGATGGTCTAGCTGGGATGGTCTGGCTGGAGTGGTCTAGCTGGGATGGTCTTGCTGGGATGGTCTAGCTGTGATAGTCTAGCTGGGATGGTCTAGCTGGGATGGTCTGGCTGGGATGGTCTAGCTGGGATGGTCTGGCTGGGATGGTCTGGCTTAGATGGTCTAGCTGGGATAGTCTAGCTGGGATGGTCAGGCTGGGATGGTCTAGCTGGGATGGTCTGGCTGGGATGGTCTAGCTGGGATGGTCTGGATGGGATGGTCTGGCTGAGATGGTCTGGGTGGGATGGTCTAGCTGGGATGGTCTAGCTGGGATGGGCTAGCTGGGATGGTCTGGCTGGGATAGTCTAGCTGGGATGGTCTAGCTGGGATGGTCTGACTGGGATGGTCTAGCTGGGATGTTCTGGTTGGGATGGTCTAGCTGGGATGGTCTAGCTGGGATGGTCTGAGTGGGATGGTCTGACTGGGATGGTCTAGCTGGGATAGTCTTGCTGGGATGGTCTTGCTGGGATGGTCTAGCTGGGATAGTCTGGCTGGGATGGTCTAGCTGGGATGGTCTGGCTGGGATAGTCTAGCTGGGATGGTCTGGCTGGGATGGTCTAGCTGGGATGGTCTGGCAGGGATAGTCTAGCTGGGATGGTCTGGCTGGGATGGTACGGCTTCTCCAATGGTTTCATTGAAGACATCATAAGAAGGAAAGTAAAACGCCATGCAACCTCTGAAGAGACAACTAATACAACACCTATACCCCCTATTAGACTATTTTACAGGAACTTCTTCTCCACAGCTCATAAAGCGGAGGAAAGGGTCCTGAAAGATATTGTTAAAAGAAATGTTATCCCTACAGACAAAATCAGAAGATACAACTAACGATTTACTATAAACCAAAAAAACAGCCAGCCTACTAATGAAAAACTCTCGAGACACGGAGCAGAACGCTCTAAAAGAGACAACGTCGTCTATGCCTTCAAATGTCCTCTTGGGGACTGTAAGCCCCAAAAAACTCAGTATATAGGCAAGACAACAACATCTCTTTCCAGGCGTTTAACGATGTATATTTATATATTAGTATATATATATATATATATATATATATATATATATATATATATATATATATATTATATATATATTATATATATATATATAACTACTATATATATATATAGTATATTAGTATATAAGTGTAGACTCTTTCCAACACTGTTCTTAAGTAAAGTAACCTTTCACTTCGCTAAAATAGTCATATTCATCATTGTTCCTAACTAAATTATATGTCGTTAAGTAAGAAATATAGTCAAAGTCACTCTCAGAGAGACCAAAGTTACTCTTCGAGAAATCAAAGACACTCTTCGAGACATCAAAGTTGCACTCAAAGACATCATTTGGGACATCAAAGACATCCTTTAAGACGTCAAAGACACCTCTCGAGACACTAAAGACACTCTCAGAGAGACCAAAGTTACTCTTCGAGAAATCAAAGACACTCTTCGATACATCAATGACACAATCAAAGACACACTCAAAATCGTTAAATACTACTCATGTCCACAAAAGTTATTCTTAGAGACATCTAAAGTTAACATCTAAGGCATAAAAGTTATTCTCAGAGACATCAAAGTTATTCTCTATGTCACCGAAAGTTATTCCCAGAGCTACCAAAGTTATTCCCAGAGCTACCAAAGTTATTCCCAGAGCTACCAAAGTTATTCCCAGAGCTACCAAAGTTAATCCAGTCATCAAAAAAGGTACTTTCATGCTCTCAAAGATAATCTCAGAGACATCAAAGTCATTCTCAGAGTCATCAAAAATTATTCTCAGTCATCAAGGTAATTTCTAAGTCACTTTCTTTCATCAAGTTATTCTCTAAGTCATAAAAGTTATTCCTAGTGACATTAAAATTTATCTCAGTCATTAAAAAGTTAATCTCAGTTATCAAATATTATTCTCTAAGTAACCTTTCATTCATTAGAAAAGTTTGTATGACATCTTCGTTCATCACAGATATTCTCTAAGTCTTCAAAGTGTTCTCAAAGTCATCAAAGTTAATCTCTAAGTCACCTTCGTTCATCAGAGAAACTTTCCAAAACATCTTTGTTCATAAAGTTATTCTCAGAGACATCAAAAGGTACTCTCATGTCCTCAAAGTAATCTCTAAGTCGTCAAAGTTAATCGCAGAGCTAACAAAAGTTGTTCTCTAAGTCATAAAGTTATTCTCATAGCTAGCAAAAGT
>WNGS01007646.1:0-12839 GCA_020271785.1 Procambarus virginalis
TAAATCCACTACACTATGCACAGGGCTCTAAGAGTTGCCAATTTCCAGGGTAATTTACAACCAGATATCCCCATCCTCTCCAAGCAACTGAGACAGTGAGGGATCATTACGTTTTCTGTCAAGCCCTGTTATATGGGAGAACACGGTGTCCATGCTTAATGCACTGACTTGCTTTAAACCACAAGTTTGAAGTATAGAACTTTAGACACTCACACCCACCAGGAGATTCGAACCCAGGCCATCAAGTAGACAGGTACACACTTAAATCCGCTACACCATATTCAGAGCCGTAAAGAGGTGTGAATTCCCGGTTATTTAAGCACCAGATATCCCCATCCTCTCCAGGCAACTGAGACAGTGTGGATAATTCACGTTTTCCATCATGCCCTGTTATATGGGAGAACATGGTGTACATGCTAAATGCACTGACTTGCTTTAAACCACTAGTTTGAAGTATCGAATTTTTAGACACTCACACTCACACCCACCAGGAGACTAGAACCCTAGCCATCACGATGTCTGGTACGCTCTTAAATCCACTACACCATACTCAGAGCCCTAGACAGGTGTGAATTCCGGGGTATTTAACCACCATATATCCCTATCTTTTTTCTAGGCAATGGAGACAGTTAGGGGTTGTTGGGATTGAGTACTACAGATGTTGGAGGTAGCATGTTTGGAGCAGATGCTCTTTTGTTTATGATCTTGTTAACAATATTTCATGTACCTGATTATTGTTTTGTTGTTGTTACTGGCGGAGAATAAAACCATGAGGACGAAGATTGTTTCTCTGACCACAACCATAACAGTGGCGACGAGGATTAAACATCTCCGGCAGAGAGCTTGGGTACGAGACGTGGTGTGAGGATCAAGAGAGAGCAGGGTACGTCGTGTGGACGAGTGGACGCTTCGCGCACAACAGTACAGTGTGCTACCACCGTGACAATGACTACGCCGCTCATGTCAATGGAGCCGTTAAACACTGCCAAGATCTCGTTGGACCTGTGGCTCAGCCTGCTGGAAGCACACTTTCAGTGCCGGGAGATTAAGGAGGACGCCAACAAGAAAGCGGTACTCTTAGTTTCACTGGGCTCGGAAGCATATAGTGTTCTCGGAAATTTGTGTGCACCGGAGCTACCTCACACGAAGACCTATGTAGACCTGATTGCTCTGCTTAAACGTCAGTATGTGGTGAAACCATCATATCACAGGAGTTTGATGGATTTCCAGAAGAGGACGAAAAAGCAGCACGAATCAGTACAGGATTTATTTGCGGATTTGAAGGCTTTGGCTAACCTCTGCAACTTCGGAGCACAGTTGGACGGTAGGGTTAGGGACCAGTTGTTCATGGCAGTGGAAAAGGAGGATTATTTCCCTAACCTGGTGGCAGAAAATTTGGATCTACAATCGATGACTTCATGGACAGTGCTCGAGAAGATATTGAACCTGGAAAGGGCTTTTGGAAGTAAGACTTCTACTCAGGAAATTATGGTCGTACAGGGCCAGACCAGATGCAAACACTGTGGATACAGGCACATAAGTAGCAAGTGCAAGTTTCGTGCATATATATGCAACTTTTGTAACAAGGAGGGACACTTGCAGAGAGTGTGTAGGGAATTTCTGAACAGGAACAACAAGGCCTGGGAGAGGAGACGACCAGGTAATGCAGGAAGAAGAGGTAGTGGTACTGTAGTCAAGGCGGTAGAGGAAGGTAAACCGTCTGAAGAAGCTGCAGGTGAGGAAAACCGACTATATTCGGTGAAAGAAAAGGTATGTTCAGTGAAGTCACAAGTGGTGAATTTTGTAATTAATGGGAAGTTAGTTCCCTTGGAACTGGACACTGGTGCGGCAGTGTCAACATTGTCTAGAGATTGGGCAGATACCTTGCAATTGAATGTAAAACCAGGTAAAAAATCTTTAAGTGCTTATGATAATGTACCGATTAAGGTCTATGGCAAGGTGTCGGCAAAAGTAGGTTATAATGGAAAAGAAATTGTCCAGGATTTTTATGTAGTGGATTCACATAATCCTAGCCTATGTGGTAAGGATCTCATGGAAAAAGTGGGAATTTTCTTGGCGGGCCTAGATGAATTGTCGATAGTTAAAACAATTAAAAGTGCCGAACAAATGTTAGATAAATATTCAGTGGAGGCAGATAAGCCAATTAATAGCATGGTTGCAAAAATTCACCTGAAAAGTGGGGCTTCACCTAAATTTTTCAAGGCAAGAACAGTGCCGTTTCATTATAAGCAATTGGTAGAATCAGCCCTGGAAAAGCATGTGGCAGAAGGCATCTTAGAGCCAATTACACATAGTGAGTGGGCAGCCCCAATTGTACCAGTGTTGAAGGCAGATAGGAAATCTTTGAGAATCTGTGCAGACTTCAAGGAACTGAACAACCGCATACACTGTGAGAAGTATCCTTTACCTAAGATAGATGAGTTATTGTCAGTGGTCTGCAAAGGAGCAATTTTTTCTAAGATTGACCTGAAGGATGCTTACTTGCAAATTCCTGTAGAGGAGGAGAGCCAGAAATTGTTAGTGATTAATACCCACAAGGGGTTATTTAAGTATAAAAGACTTCCTTTTGGACTCTCCTCGTCTCCAGCAATTTTTCAGAGATTCATGTCCCAGTTGTTAGTTAACATTGAAGGTGTGGCTAGTTTTTTAGATGACATTATTGTATGTGGAGAGAATGAGGAAGTGCATGATGCTAGATTAGAACAAGTTTTGAATCTTTTGCAAAAGCACAATGTGAAGATTAATAAGGGAAAAACAACGTTGAAGACCAAGGCCATTGAATACCTGGGGTACCATATTTCAGGTAAGGGCTTTACTCCTTCTCACAAAAATGTAGCTGCTATAATAGATGCCCCAGCCCCAACATCAGTTGGGGAAGTACAGTCTTTTGTTGGGATGGTTACATATTTTTGTAAGTTTGTGAAGAACTTTTCAACAAAATTAGCACCCTTGTATGAATTGTTGAAAAAAGGGGCTAGATTTAAGTGGGCAGCAAGAGAGGAAAATGCATTCAGGAATATTAAGCAGGAATTGATCAATTCTCCAGTGCTCACTAATTTTACAGGTAGACTCCCATTAAAACTGGAGGTAGATGCTTCCCCAGTAGGAGTGGGTTGTGTATTATTACAGGAAGTAGATGGTCAGGATAAAGTAGTATATTTTGCTAGCAAGAAATTATCTCCTGCGGAACAGAATTATTCTCAGTTAGATAAAGAAGCTTTAGCTTTGGTATATGCTGTAAAGAAACTGAGGTATTTTCTGCTGGGGAGGAAATTTCTTGCTAGAACAGATCATAAACCCCTGCTAGGATTGTTTGGCAGAGGTAAGCAAATTCCAGTTAATGCCAATGCTAGAATTCAAAGATGGGCATTACTACTCTCACAGTTTGAGTATGATTTAGAGTTTAAGCCAGGCAAGGATAATGTAGTAGCTGATGCATTAAGTAGATTGCCTGTGACAGAAGAATTAAATTCCAGTATTCCAGTGGAGTATGTTAACCTGGTGGAAGCTATGTCTTTTGAGGATATTTCATTCCAGACTATTAGGAAGGCAACTGGTAGAGATCCCAAATTAAGTCTGTTGTTGAAATATGTCAAATATGGTTGGAATGATAATTTGTTATTGTCAGAGTATGCTGCAGTGAAGGCTGACCTTAGTATTCACCAGGATGTACTCTTGTATAGGAATAGAGTGGTGGTGCCTGGGGAACTGAGATGTAAGATTTTGGAACAGCTGCATGTAGGCCATAATGGCATAAATGCTATGAAAGCAGAAGCTAGAAGTTGGGTTTGGTGGCCAAAAATAGACCAGGATATTGCTGAGGTAACAAAAAATTGTCATATTTGCTTTAAGAATTATCAGAAACCCCAGGCCCCAGTACTTTCTTGGCCATGCACTGGAAAACCCTGGTCTAGACTTCATGTAGATTATGCGGGACCTATGGATAATAAATATTACCTAGTGGTGGTGGATTCATACACCAAATTTCTGGATGTGCATGTGTGTAATTCCACCACATCATCTGTAACTTGTGAATTACTAAGGAAAACATTTTGTAATTTGGATCTCAGACAATGCTCCTTATTTTGTTTCTGTGGAAATGGAGGATTTTTTTAGAAAAAATGGTATTAAACATGTAACACCTGCCCCCTATAATCCTTCTTCAAATGGTCTAGCAGAGAGAGCAGTGAGATCCTTGAAAGAAGGGTTAAAGCGGTTTACGGAAGGTACTATTAATACAAGGCTTTGTAGATTTTTATATAATCAAAGAAAAACTGTTCATTCTACTACTGGTAAATCTCCTTCTGAATTACTGTTTAATAGACACTTTAAAGTGCACATGGAAGCAGTAAAGACAGATCCCAATAAAGAGAAATCGGTAACTAGCTTGGCCAGTCAGTTGGCTCAGGGAGAGGAATTGTTGTTTAATGAAGGGGATGCAGTATATGCAAGGAATTTTGGAAGTGGAAAGCCCTGGGTGGAAGGGAAAATTAGGGAAGTCCTGGGCCGCAGGAACTTCACTGTGCAAGTGCAGAGTTTTGGGAACATTAATTGGAAAAGGCATGCCGATCAGCTCATGCCAAGGTTCACAGGGAATTTTGAAGACCCTTCAGGTGGGGGTGGGGCAACTAGTGATATCCATCCTAATAATGAAGGGATAGCAGCACCTGCAGGTGACCGTGAGGCAGAGCAAGGGGCAGCAGAGGGTTATGGGGATACAGTCAACCCTATGGACTCTACAAGGAGTAATTCAGACGAATGTTTCCCAGAAGTAACAGGTCAGGACTTCCAGTTGAGAAAATCAGGAAGAGTCATACGACCGCCTGATAGACTTAACCTGTAGGGATAGAGTTTATTTAAAAGGGGAGGAATGTTGGGATTGAGTACTACAGATGTTGGAGGTAGCATGTTTGGAGCAGATGCTCTTTTGTTTATGATCTTGTTAACAATATTTCATGTACCTGATTATTGTTTTGTTGTTGTTACTGGCGGAGAATAAAACCATGAGGACGAAGATTGTTCCTCTGACCACAACCATAACAGGGGTCATTCATGTTTTCCTTCAAGCCCCATTATATAGGAGAACACGGTGACCATGCTTAATGCACTGTCTTGCTTTAAACCACAAGTTTGAGGAGTAGAACTTTAGACACTCAAACCCAGTAGGAGACTCGAACCCTGGATATCAAGATGACAGGTACACAGTTAAATCCACTACACCATGCTCAAGGCTCTATAAATGTGGGAATTCCTGGGTATTTAACCACCAGATATCCTCATCCTCTCCAGACAACTGAGAAAGTGAGGGATCACTCACGTTTTCCATCAAGCCCTGTTATATGGGAGAACACGGTGTCCATGCTTAATGCACTGACTTGCTTTGAACCACAAGTTTGAAGTATAAAACTTTAGAATCTCACACCCAACAGGAGACTAGAACCGTGGCCATCAAGATGTCAGTTACACACTTAAATGCACTAAACCATACTCAGAACCCTAAAGAGGTGAGAATTCCGGAGTATTTAACCACTAGATATCCCCCCATCCTCTCAAAGCAACTGAGACAGTGAGGGATCATTCACGTTTCCATCAAGCCCTGTTATATAGGGAGACACGGTGTCCATGTTTAATGTAATGACCTGCTTTAAACCACAAGTTTGAAGTATAGAAACTTAGACACTCACACTCACACCCACCAGGAGACTCGAACCTTGGCCATAAAGATGGCAGGTTCGCACTTAAATCAACTACACAATACTCAGAGCCCTAAAGAAGTGGGAATTCCTGGTTATTTAATCACCAGATATCCCATCCTCTCCAGGCAACTGAGACAGTGAGGGATCATTCACGTTTTCTATCAAGCCCTGTTATATGGGAGAACACGGTGTCCATGCTTAATGCACTGACTTGCCTTAAACCACAACTTTGAAGTATAGAACTTTAGACACTCACACCCACCAGGAGACTCGACCCTGGCCATAAAGATGGCAGGTACGCACTTAAATTAACTACACCATACTCAGAGCCCTAAAGAAGTGGGAATTCCCAGGTATTTAACCACCAAATATCCCCATCCTTTCCAGGCAAATGAGACAGTGAGGGATCATTCACGTTATCCAACAAGCTGTGTTATATGGAAGAACATGGTGTACATGCTCATTGCACTGACTTGCTTTAAACCACAAATTGAAGTATAGAACCTTAGACACTCACACCCATCAGGAGACTCGAACCCTGGTCATCAAGATGGCAGATTCGCACTTAAATCAACTACACCATTCTCAGAGCCCTGAAGAGCTTGGAAATCCCGGGTATTTAACCACCAGATATCCCCATTCACTAAAGACAACTGAGACAGTGAGGGATTATTCACGTTTTCCATCAAACTCTTATATGGGAGAACATGGTGTACACGCTGAATGCACTGACTTGCTTTAAAAAACAAGTTTGAAGTATCAAACTCAAGACACTCACACCCACCAGGAGACTCAAACCCTGGCCATCAAGATGGCAGCTATTCACTTAAATCCACTACACCCTACTCACAGCCCTAAAGAGGTGGGAATTCCCGGGAATTTAACCACCAGATATTCCTATCCTCTCCAGGCAACTGAGACAGTGAGGGATCATTCACGTTTTCTATCAAGCCCTGTTATATGGGACAACATGGTGTCCATGCTTAATGCACTGACTTGCTTTAAACCACAAGTTTGAAGTATAGAACTTTAGACACTCACACCTAGCATGACACTCAAACCTTGGCGATCAAGATGGCAGGTACGCATTTAAATCCATTACACCATACTCAGATCCGTAAAAAGGTGGGAAATCCAGTGTATTTAACCACCAGATATTCCTATCCTCTCCAGGCAACTGAGACAGTGAGGGATTATTCACGTTTTCCATCAAGCCCTGTTATATAGGAGAACATGGTGTACATGCTTAATGCACTGACACGCTTTTAACCACAGGTTTGAGGTATAGAACTTTAGACACTCAAATCCACCAGGAGACTCGAACCCTGGCCATCATGATGGCAATTACGAACTTAAATCCACTACACCATATCCCAGAGCCCTAAAGAGGTAGGAATTCCGGGGTTTTTAACCACCAGATATCCCAATCCTTTCCAGGCAACTGAGACAGTGAGGAATCATTCACGTTTTCGATCAAGGCCTGTTATATGGGACAACACGGTTTCCATGCTTATTGCACTGATTAGCTTGAAACCACGATTTTGAAGTATGGAACTCTAGACACTCACACCTACCAAAAGACTCGACCATGGCCATCATGATGGCAGTTACGCACTTAAATCCACTACACCATACTTACAGAGAGAGCCCTTAAGAGGTGGGAATTTTGGGGTATTTAACCACCAGATATCCCCATCCTCTCCAGGCAACTGAGACAGTCAGGGATCATTCACGTTTTCCGTCTAGCCCTGTTTTATGGAAGAACATTATGTCCATGCTTAATGCACTGACTTGCTTTAAACCACAATTTTGAAATATTGAACTTTAGACACTCACACCCACCAAGAGACTCGAAACGTGGCCATCAAGATGGCAGGTGCGCACTTAAACACACTACACCATACTTAGAACCCTAAAGAGTTGGGAATTTCGGGGTTTGTAACCCCTTAACTGCGTTGCTTCCAAATATGACACCCCCACAGTGTGCAGAAATAAATTCTCTGGAAAAAAAACTTTTTTGATTTTTGAAGTGTCAAAAACCCTTCCCTCAGTATGGGTATCTAAAAAAAAATTGAAATTGTACTTACTTAACCCTTACACTGCTCAGGGTCCTGGGACATTTACACCCTGTGCGCAAGAAAAAAAAAAATCCAAAAATTTTTTCGTCTTCTAAACACGTTATTTGTGTCCCCTGAGCACGGGAAAATAGCAAAAAAATCGTAGGTCACATATTTTGGGCGCAATTGACCGAGGAAGTCTGGCAAAAAGTGGGCGTTGACAGAGCGGTCGCCAGGGCCGGTCAGCGTCACCCGCGCTGACAGATGGGAGTTGCCACAAAGATATTATTACCTAATTGTTTCAATGTCTCCGAATGATTTTTTCTTAGTTTTTTTGCAGTAATATTATTCAATAGTGTGTATTGTAATATATTTATATAATAAAAGTGGTGAATAATCGCTATACTCAAACGTATGGTGTGCATATTAGTATTCAATTATTATGTTCATAAAACAATAAACAAATAGTTTTGCTGCTATTACACTCTATACACAGGTTATATATAAGTATCTGCATAGTTGGTTACCATAACGAACCACTTAGTTGGTATTGAGAGTCGAAAAGCAACGAAGAGTTACCGCCACACACCAGCCAGCCACTCGCTGCCACTCCCTCAACACACGCACTAACTTTCTCCCCCAACAATACCATTTGTGGTGTTATTACACTATATACAGACGTTATATATAGTATGTATATATTTTGTTCACCACAACTCTACAGCTAAGCTGATATAGTTAGTTCAGGCACTAAGAGTCGTCGGTATGCACAGCTGGCGGCTGGCGGCTCCTCACTCATTCAAGGTCACACACACACTAAACTTTCTCCCCAACATATAGTTTGCTGCTATTACACTCTATACACAGGTTATATATAAGTATTTGCATATTTTGGTCACCATTACGAACCACTAAGTGGTATCGAGAGTCGAAGAGCAACGAAGAGTTACCGCCACACACCAGCCAGCCACTCGCTGCCACTCCCTCAACACACGCACTAAACTTTCTCCCCCAACAATACCATTTGTGGTGTTATTACACTATATACAGACGTTATATATAAGTATGTATATATTTTGTTCACCACAACTGTACAGCTAAGCTGATATAGTTAGTTCAGGCACTAAGAGTCGTCGGTATACACAGCTGGCGGCTCCCTCACTCATTCAAGGTCACACGCACTAAACTTTCTCCCCAACAATACTGTTTTCAGTGTTATTACCCTATATACACATATTATATATAAATATCTACATGTTTATGCACTGTAACTGTACACCTAAGCTTGTAGTGCGCCCAAAGAGCATAGTGGCCACCCTCTAAACAGCTTGACAAATCGTGCAGACGACATCACCTCCGTCACCCAAATGGCTCCTCCCAGCATAATCCTTTTGCTGTTATTACACTAATACACACATTATATATAAGTACCTACATTTGTGTTCACCATAGAGAACCACTGAGCTGGTATGGTGAATGTAAACAATAACAGGTGGCCACACAGTCAGTAAACGATGCTGTCTCTTTCAGTCTCTCAGCATCACTCCTCCCACAGCGCTAATTATTACAACAATCCTGCTATTATCACAACCCTGGTTATTTATATCACAGTCACGGGTCATCTGTAATATTGTCATCACTAAATAATAACAGTTATATATTTATTTTGACATTTTTCGGTGATGCTGTGGTCACAAGCTGAACAGCAATGCTGATCGCTCATGCTGCGTGCGCCAGCCTTGGTTGCTCCAACAGTACTGTGCCTCTCACACCTGAGAATATTGCCCACGATTTTTTTTTTAAATTGCGTCTGTTTACAAGAGCCCTGAGGAAGCTACTGTGAACCCCGTGTAGCCGCGGGCCATTTGAATCGGGAATGGCACCCTATGGCGTATATATACGCCATGCGCACCGTCGGACATGTTACTCAGGGCGTATATATACGCCATGCGCAGTTTAAGGGTTAAGGAACATATACTCTCTTCCCACAACCAAACCATCTCCAGAGAAATCTTAACAAACACAGAAATCATCGATAGATACAGTGACAACAGGCGGCTTGAAATCTGCGAGGCACTACACATCAAGAAGTCAACACCAGCAATCAACAGCCAATTAACGTACAACTATATTCTACCCACTTCAAGACACCGCTCCAATATAGAAACATCAAGAAATATGGGCCAATAGGCCTTCTGCAGTTCTATTGGGACCCAACTTCTACTTCTACAAATCTATACCCTGTTTTCCATGTTCTGTGTTTCACCCCACTAATGTATTACATCACCTCACCCAAATGCAGGTATAAGAGCCAATGTTTGTTTCATAAAGCATAAGTTGTGTAGATAAACTAAAAGTCTTTGAAAATGTAATAAGTTTTACGAAACGCGCTCAAGTGTCGCGTCAGACTAGAAATAAAGAATGAATTTTGGAGAATTGATTTTTAATTTACCGTCATCAGTAAAAAGAAACATAAGGAAAATTGAGAATTGTTAGAATTATTAATCTTACTTTTTTGGTCATATTTAATAACATATGTCTACAGGAAAGACTGCTACCAAAATAAACTAATATATATATATATATATATATATATATATATATATATATATATATATATATATATATATATATATATATATATATATATATATATATATATACAGGTATATATATATATATACATACACCCCCCCCCACACACACACACACACACACACACACACACACAGTGTATGTGTGATGAGCGACCATGTATGTGGGATGAGCGACCACAGTGTATTGGAGTTTGAATACCTGATTGAAGAAGGGTTATTGAACTCGAGGAGAGATACTGAAACCAAAAGGTTAGCATACCGAAAGGGAAACTATAAGGAGATAAGAAAATTCCTAACAGACATAGCATGGGAAACAGAGCTCAGGGAAAAGACGGCCCAAGATATGATGGACTACATCACGCAAAAGTGCAAGGAAGCAGCAAACAAGTTTGTCCCAGTCCAAAAGGAAAACAGTGAAATGAAGATGAGAAACCCATGGTTTAATCAGAGATGTAGGCTAGCTAAGCAACAAAGTAAAAGGGCATGGAGAAACTATAGGAATAACAGGACACTGGAGAGCAGAGAAAGATACCAGATTGCCAGGAATGAATATGTCAGGATGAGAAGAGAGGCGGAAAGACAATACGAAAACGACATCGCAGGCAAGGCAAAGACTCAGCCTAAATTGCTGCATAGCCACATCAGGAGAAAAACAACAGTAAAGGAACAGGTTATGAAATTAAGGATAGGGGCAGAAGGATTCACTACAAGCGACAAGGAAGTATGTGAGGAACTGAATAAGAAATTCCAAGAGGTCTTCACCCTAGAACAAGGAGAAATCCCAGAGTTAGGAGAGGGGATAGCTAACCAGGAACCACTGGAAGAGTTTGAGATTACAAGCGGGGAAGTAAGAAAGTGTTTACTAGAGTTGGATGTGACAAAGGCTATAGGCCCTAATGGAATCTCTCCTTGGATATTAAGGAAGGAGCAGAAGAACTGTGCCTACCACTCTCCATAGTGTATAACAAATCTCTGGCAACAGGGGAACTGCCAGAAATTTGGAAAGCAGCTAATGTAGTCCCGATATACAAGAAAGGGGATAGACAGGAGGCACTGAATTACAGGCCAGTGTCCCTAACCTGCATACCATGCAAGCTGATGGAGAAGATTGTGCGAAGAAAGCTAGTGGAACACCTGGAGCGAAGGAACTTTGTAACACAGCATCAACATGGGTTCAGGGATGGCAGGTCCTGCCTCACAGGATTACTTGAATTCTACGACCATGCTACAAAAATAAGGCAAGAAAGAGAAGGGTGGGCAGACTGCATATTTTTGGATTGTCAGAAAGCCTTTGATACAGTGCCACACAAGAGGCTAGTGAAAAAGCTGGAGATGCAGGCTGGAGTGAAAGGGAAGGTACTCCGTTGGATACAGGAGTACCTAAGCAACAGGAGACAAAGAGTCAGTGTGAGGGGTGAGGTCTCAGATTGGCGAGACGTTACGAGTGGAGTCCCGCAGGGGTCAGTCCTTGGACCTATACTGTTTCTGATATATGTAAATGATCTCCCAGAGGGTATAGAATCGTTTCTCTCAATGTTTGCCGATGATGCAAAAATTATGAGGAGGATTGAAACTGAGGACGATAGTAGGAGGCTACAAGACGACCTAGACAGACTGAGTGAATGGTCCAACAAATGGCTGTTGAAGTTCAACCCGAGTAAATGCAAAGTAATGAAACTAGGCAGTGGAAACAGGAGGCCAGACACAGGATACAGAATAGGAGATGAAGTACTTAATGAAACGGACAGAGAGAAAGATCTAGGAGTTGATATCACACCAAACCTGTCTCCTGAAGCCCACATAAAAAGGATAACATCTGCGGCATATGCGAGGCTGGCTAACATCAGAACAGCGTTCAGGAACCTGTGTAAGGAATCATTCAGAATCTTGTACACCACATATGTAAGACCAATCCTGGAGTATGCAGCCCCAGCATGGAGCCCGTACCTTGTCAAGCACAAGACGAAGCTGGAAAAAGTCCAAAGGTATGCCACTAGACTAGTCCCAGAACTAAGAGGCATGAGTTACGAGGAAAGGCTGCGGGAAATGCACCTTACGACACTGGAAGACAGAAGAGTAAGGGGAGATATGATCACAACCTACAAAATCCTCAGAGGAATCGACCGGGTAGACAAGGACAAACTATTCAACACTGGGGGGACGCGAACAAGGGGACACAGGTGGAAACTGAGTACCCACATGAGCCACAGAGACGTTAGAAGGAACTTTTTCAGTGTCAGAGTAGTTAACGGATGGAATGCATTAGGCAGTGATGTGGTGGAGGCTGACTCCATACACAGTTTCAAGGGTAGATATGATAGAGCCCAGTAGGCTCGGGAATCTGTACACCAGTTGATTGACAGTTGAGAGGCGGGACCAAAGAGCCAAAGCTCAACCCCCGCAAGCACAATAGGTGAGTACAAATAGGTGAGTACACACACACACACACACACACAACACACACACAT